>JAIFTH010000317.1:0-35084 GCA_019968535.1 Fragariocoptes setiger
CGACCACTTTTAGCACTAGAAGGGGCTGTAATGATCACTGAATCATTCGTGAAACGATCATGAACAACTCCTCGCGAAGATGATGGCTGTGGGTCCAGTGAGTGTGATGTTGACGAAACACTATCACCCTCAACCTTGAAAGACAATTTTGCATTGTAAGTGTGTAATTCATCTTTGAGTTGCAAAATGTGACTGCAAACAGTTGCGCCCAATTGTCGTGCGCCATCCATCATGAGTTCTAAAACTGTGGCGCGAGTTGCATCACAGCTGGTTGATAATCGAAGAAGCAAGTCGGTGACATCATTGAGACCATCAGCTGAGCACGATTTGGAAGTTAGCACATCAACAGCAAGTTTTAGATAAGGTTTAGTGACTAAAACAGGACGTGAAACTGTAGTGTTTGAGCTTTGATCATTCTTGGACTTGCTGTCAGGTTGAGAATTGGTCGTCCCCGTAGTTGATTGAGACGAGTCATTAGGTATGTTCTGATTGGACACCAGCGGAACTGAGTTACCAGGTGCTTGGCCAGGCGCTGAAGAATTGTAGGCTAATGCTTGCATGTGCGTATGATGGTGATGGTGGTGATGATGGTGATGATGATGACCACGCTGGTGGTGATGGTGCCGGGAACGGCTGGCCATTAAAGGACCTGCGCGGTGTGCAACTTGAACACCGATGATGCCTGCAGGTAATGATGATGTTGGTATCGGGAATGCCGATGATATGGTCGCCAATAAGTGCAACAATCTATCTGTTAAGGCGATGCTGCGCTTTATGACAGGGTGGGCTAAGAAATCCATCAAGTGAGCAAGCGGTGATGTTGGTCCCGAAGGAGACGAATTTGAGTTAGCTTGAGACGACAAGGATGATACTGATGTGGACAGTGCCGCTGAACTAGCTGATGATGATTTGATTGCCGCTTTGCCTTTTTTGGTCGGCACATTTGATGCATTGTCGAGCCGATTTAGAATATCCCAGAAGTCAGGATATAGTGCAGTTGAGGTTTGTGAATCCGAATCATTTTGGGTATCATCGCGTTGCTGAAACCCTTCAGGGAAGAAATGGTGTGGAAATTGTTTTGCAAGAGCGATTAGGGCCTCAATAATGTGACGGCACACCAGAGGAGCTGCTTGCGGGTGAATACTGATTGTTCGCGTTCCACTAGCAGAACGCTGAACTAAAAATACGTTAGCACGACATCCAAGAGCTGCATCCATAGATATAGAGAGCCACGATGTTGATCCTTGGCCATTCTTTAGTTGTTCATTTCTCGCTGATCTACGCGAGCGTGTGTTGCTGGCAGCGTTTTCTAGAGCGTCTTTAGGTGTTCGTGCGCGATCAATAACTGAAAGCAATGACTGTACAATCCATTGGCGTGAATGGTAATGGTAACATAAGTTTCGAAGAACACGGTGTAGTCGACCAATCGTGATGCGTGGCTCATCAACGAACAACAATATGACTAAACTAGCAATCGCTTCGTGTTCGAGTAATTGGCGACCTCGGAAGCGAGATATCTCTTTGAGCATGGCCATATTACTACGTCCTTGCACACCTGGGCCTTGACCTATCGGTGGATTCGAGGGTCGATCACCAAAGTTCCAGGTCCCCCAGGACGGATGACCCTGGTGGTGATCAGAAATACTAGTTGCGATGGTATAACGATGTCTCAACCGTCCAGCTGCATTGCGCAGCAAGCGTGATAGCTGTGAACTAGCACTTGCATGGCTTGAAATCAATTCTCGCCTGAGCGCTTGCGCCTCAGCTGCCAAGTCGCTCGGAAGTGCTGGAATCTGACTGTCATCTATATCGGCCAATATTTGTCGGCGCAAATTCGGCGCTAATGTTTGAATAAACATTCCTGGATCAACGGGAGCATCAGGGTTTGAGTTTACTGCTGCCAGACGCTGTTGTTCGAGACGTTGCTGTGCGAGAACCTCCTCCTGAATATTGGCTGGTAAGGCTGCAAGAAACTCTGGATTGACTTCAGTGAATGCAGTAGATTCAGGATTGCTACCGCTCGCAGTTCCAGGCTCTGCTTGCTGACTATTGGCATTAGAACCGGCGTTAGAACGCTGGATACGCTGGAGACGTAACTGTTCTGCAATAACTTCTTGCCGTATGTTGTCAGGCAATGCAGCTAAAAATGAGGGATCGACACCTTCGGGTATTTCGAGGTCACCTAGTATTTCAGCGAATTCATTGCGCGCGGGTGGTGGCGGAGTCTGTTGACGATGCTGAGGCGTCACAGGTAGAATTGGTTGAGAATGTTCTTGCTGTTGCTCTGGCTGTGATGGCTGCAGTGGTTGTGATGGCTGTGGCGGCTGTGATGGCTGTGGGGGCTGTGGTGTTTGTGATTGCTGTTGCGGTAGTACCTGTGCCTCTGCGAGTTGTTGAGTATCAGAAGATTGCTGAGATGGTGGTTGTTGATCCATGCTGACGTTGTTGCCACTAGATGGTGGAGGTTGGCTTGAGATGACTGGAACTCGAACTGGTTGACGATAGTGAGATTGCATCTGCTGCTGAGCACGCTGCTGCTGAGCGCGTTCCTTACATTTCTTGAGAGCTTGCTCTTCATCTTCAGTCAATTTTTTGCGTTTCTCGTTTCGCTCCAATGTTTCTTCCGCTTTATATTTCTCTAGGACTTCTATTATGCCTTGTTTAACAATAGCAATGCAGTCGTGCAACGAATCACCATCAAGCACTCGAGCCTCTTCCGTCCACCGTTGCATTACAAGCGGAATGCAATTGAGGACAGCTGGTGGACCGCCTGAAAGGAATCCTGGCTCACCAGCATCATAAAGTTCATCTTCGCTCGCAAGGAAATTCTGAAAATCAGTTACGAAAACTCGAGATGCACCTGGACCCACCACCTGATTGGCGAACGACGCAACATCGGTGGCGTTTGTGCCGAGAAGGCGTTGAAGTATGGTTGGTGCGTTAGCGTGACGGAGAGCAGCTGTAGCAGCCCAGCCAGCATTCGATGGCAATGGGCCGGCACGCATCAGTCGTGGACGGCCAGCGCGGTGTGCACGACTTCCCATAGCCCCGGTGTTGGATGGTAGAGAAGCGGCGGCTCCAGGGTGAGACACAAATTCTGGACGTCGCAATAGAAGCGGATGCAAAACAGACACAGCACCCGGTGGTGGTGGCAATGTAGGCGGAGGTCCGTCACTGGGGTGAATCCCATCTTCAGCCATGGCAGGCATAAGAGACAGCCTCGGTATTGCATCGCCGTAGTGCAACATGGACGGGTATTGAAACACTTCATCAAAGTCATTCAAAAGTCCACTTACATTGTCGCCATAGCGAGCATAATCGTCATCGTATTGACCATCAGCTATCACCGCTAGGGGATCTACTTCGTCTCCTTCTTCGTCGTCCATGTGCTCATCATCTTCCTCGACATGATCCTCCTCGTCTTCTTCATCCTCGTCATCGTCATCGTCTTCATCATCTTCTTCGCGCTCATCGACACCACTGGCATCGGCGTGCTCATCATCGTCGTCATCCTCTTCATCGTCGTCGTCGCTGCGAGATTCTTCGCCACTTTCACTTTCAGCTCCGTTTGAGTTGACCACGTTGTCTCGAGGAACAGCAGCTCTGTCGACATTGCTAGGATTGACGTCGAAATGCTGATCGTTAACACTGTCGTCAGCCATCAAATCGTTGGGATGAGACCTACGAGGCGACTCTTCGCTGTAGTGCAGTTCGAATTGAACTTGAGCTTCGAGAGCGGCATTTTCACCGTTTTCATCGAGTGCTGAGTCGTTGAAATTCTGGTTGCTTCCTGCAGCATTTTCTGTATCCACGTTCAAGACTTCCATGACTTGGTCATCCATTGGGACACTAGGTATAGTTCCGACAGCAGTTATGATAGGAGTTTGTGGCTCATCAGGAGTTTCATCGGGGCCGTCACTGGTATCCATCTGATTTTGGATCGAGGTTGTATTAGACTCTGCGGCTTGATTATTTTGACCCTGAGAGCTTGACTCATCGAGATTATTTCCTTGAACATTGGCACTCGTATCAGACTTGTTTTTCATAGCATTTTGGCCCCTCATTGGGCCAAGTGAGTTGGGAGTATTCACGATGCGAGAAAGAGTTTCTAACGGTGTTAAAATCTTGTTGACCGTGTTTGCCATATTAGGAGATGATAGGTCCATTGATTGGGGCAAACGTGCTAAATCAGTAACAAGTCCTTTACGAACCAACAAACGAACAATATTGTTAGATAGTCCGCGTTGGTGTACTCCAATATTCTGACTGGGTCCTTGCTGAGAGCAGTTCACCGACGGGCAACAGTCTATCATCGTGTTGATAATGCTGGCAAAAGATTGTATACGGATATGCTTCTCATTCCCTTCTGGCATCAACGAAGCCCTGCTGAGCGATGCTTTTACCTCCGAGACTACTGCCGTTTGAGCCTCAATGCAATGATTGCACGCAGCTAACGATGCAATGAATATACGCGCTAGACTAGGAGAATCTTTGTCGCCATGAGTCTGAGATACAGACAACAGGTGGTCTAAGATGAAAGCAAGTACAGGTGTCTCTTCAGTAATGAGTTCACTTGCATTTGGAGCGTAAGTATGTTCGGCAACAATCTTGGGAACGACACTGTATGAACGAACGAGCTCAGCAAGAATACGTAATATGATTGAATGACTCATGAGAAGACCAGATCTCGGCCTGTTAGCTTCCGCGAGAGCTTCGTCACGCAAATAAGGACATGAAGAGATTCTTGGAGGAGGCAGGTCAATTGGATTTGCGGATGTCTGAATTACTGACGACGATACTTCCGGCGATGATGCTGGTGTTGTTCGATTCGCGTGAGTTGATGAAGATGCTTCTGAGCCTACAACGGGTCTACCAATGTTTGGATTAACAGAGCGACAGGGAATTATGAGTGCATCAAGTAAATCTGCAACTACTGTCTTAGTTATGTTCGATGGCTTCACAGGCTCGCTTGTTGGTTTAGGAGGTAGCAGTTTCAACATTTGAGCAGTGTCCTGCCTTCTCATGTTGTCTTCTTCATCACGCTTCGTGATTGTAAATGGTGTTATGCGTAAGACAGACATAGCTACCTGCTTGAAAACTTCGGGATTTCGACAAGCTGCTGGCCCCAACACCCTCAATATATAGTGCATTTCTTTGAGATTGTTATGCGTCTGTTGTGTCGTTGAACGCACTACTTTTTCCATTGTTTGTCGCAAAACAGCGGGCTCTTCTAATACATGACGTATTATGAGCGTGGCAAGTGATGCAAATCCAGGAAACAAACAAGTTTCAGGCATCGATTGTAACGCACGAACACCACCGGAATCGGCGAATAACACTGCCATTTCATAGTCACGTGTCAGTCGGAATGCTAAGCGCATTGCCGCTTGCAAAGCACTCGGTTCTACAATGAGCTGCATGAAACCTACGCAGACACGTATGAGTGTTTTTGTTTGGTGAGGACGCAATCTCTCCACTATGCAAACAGTCTGTTTTTCTCCCTTGCCATCACCATCCATCGGTGACCGGTCAGCTGTATCTACCGGTGCGGGATCTTTCTCACTAAGTTCCATTGACTCTGATTCTTGATCGACGAGGGCGGGAATCTTATCTTCCACTGTGAACATTATTGGCCGCAAGTTTCCGGTGTCCTCACTTATCTGCATCATGGTGCTGAATTGTGCCAAATACCGTCCCCTTGTTGCACTGAATCGAACAAATTGTTCTCCATTCTTGTAAGCATCGTCGATAACTTTCGCGTTGGCCGGTGTATATGTTGACCATCGACCAGTCCGTTCATCGAACCATCTCCATGTTCGTTTACCTGAATTAAGCAACGGTGCTCGCCTTTGCGAAGCTACAGCGCCTTTTTCATACAAATCTATCAACAGTAAAGTAGAGGCAAGCCATCTAGGGCACTCTGACAAGCTGGCATCATTTGGACGGTTGTCTTTGTCTTTAGATAAGACGAACAAATCCAGGGCAACCTCGAGTAGCTGGACGAGATTTTCGATTGCGTTCCTTTTTGCCATTAAGTGAGCGCAGATTATCTTCATCTCTTCGAACAATAGGGAATAAAGATGAACACGAACGGCCACTTTTTCGGCCTCTGGGGCGTTCTTCAGCTGAGCAGCCCACTCAGTAAAGCTACGCTTATCTTGTGCGTGCATTGGCTCGGCAAGTTCAAGCAGTGTCCTCACATTAGCAACAATATCGTCCAGAAGTTGCGTGAGTAAGGTTTCACACCAGGCTTCTCCATTTCTCTGGGATACAGTGAGAATTAGATCACAGACTCTATATACTGTATTTGGAAGGGAATCGAGCAAACGAAGAGAACCTGGCAGTAGACCCTCGGTGAATTTGTCGATGACATCTTTAGATAAAGGTTCTTCTTTCTTGTTGATGCCGGAGTTAGTTGAGGACGGAGTATTGCTAGCTTCATCGGGCATGTCAACATCTTGATCCTGAGACGCAACAGGTCTGGAAGGAGGAGCGGAACTAGACGGATTGCTCAGCAAATATTCTGTAGCTTGTTCTATCGACTGAGATTGTAACAAGGCGTCCAGCGCATGTTCTCGGGCGAATCCCATGTCGACAAGCTGCTGAAAATGGTCTGGATTGATGCCTTGATCTTCTAGTTCGTTTCTCCTATAACCTGATGGCCGTGCGACAGCCGATGCCTGTTGTGTTCCAGGAGCTTGGCTCCCGGTTGATTGGCCGGGCGGTACACCCTGAAGATTTGATGCACTGTCACCTACGCTGTGCTTTTGTACTTGCTCATTGATTATGGCCTCTCCTCTCAACAAATGACACATCACTGAGAGTATCGAATCTGTCATCTGCTCGCCGTAGAATTTCGAAGGTTTCTTGTTCCATAGTTGAGCCAAACATTTGAACGCGCGTTTGTGCACAGTGATGAGATATTGGACTGGGTCGAATGGAACGAAGCCGAGTGCTGCATTCGATTTGGAAGGCATGGTATGAGGTGTTTCGAGAATCACGCGCGGATTGACCATTTTCTCCAGCAAAGACAGCCAAGAATCGAGAAACTCTGCAAAAGCTTCAGGTATCGTCTGCTGAGATAAGCTCATTTCAATGTCGAATGCGCCATCCTCAGTCATAATCCAATCGAAAGCTGAAAAGAATGCATCGAGACCACCGCAGTCGACAAAGTTCCTCAACATCAGATGGTAAGGATATTTCTTCTCGTCGAATAGCATAGTTTGGGTGAAACCAATTGAGCATATGTAGAATGTTGACCTATGAAATTGTATGTGCAGAAGATATAGGCCAAATTAGATACATGAACTGACAAGTACAGTACAAGTACTTGGAAATGTGGATGAATGTCCCTTCTATCCACCAGCCCCGGTTATAGATTATGACCTTGCGGCAACGATGCATCAGGTGAAGGAAATTTCAATCTAGCACTGTTTCGAGCGAGCAACTAATGTATTCAAAGCTGACCGTAGATACCCGAGTGCACAGACTACTGGATTGACACCTGAATACTTACCTTAGAGCAGCAGGAGGGGTTGGAGAAGGTGGGTGCCACGATAGTCCATTAGATAAGAGAGTGGCTAATGCCGTAGCAACGTTTTGAGCAGCAAGCGATGGCATAACAGGGGCAGCTGGAGAGGTATGATTCCTACTTCGATGTCGGATTGGTGAGCCCACACTCAATTTCACCAATAAAGTGAATAACTCGGAGATTGTTTTTCCAAGTCTTGATGTATTGGACAATAGAGGTTTGATAAGTTTGATTTGTGCAGCCCACACTCTATTGGCACGAATTTTGACTTTCTTTTCAGCGGCAGATTTACTAGTCTCATCGAGATCCATGCAAATGTTTGAGGGGTCAACATGTATGGTATTGATTTGATCGAGTTCGTTGACGTATGTGTTGAGAACAGTTTGACTCGTAAGATTAGGCACTTCTTCGACATCACCTTCGGCTGTAATACCGGTAGGCAAGCGTTCAAGTTGAGAGCGTCCAAAAGGTGTTATTGCGTCTTGTGATACAGAATTGTTAATGTCTTTGGTAGCCAAGCAAGGTGGATCAGCGGAGGTAATGCTGATGAGAACTGTGCTCTCCCATACAAGGGCTGTATAAAGCTGGCTCAGGGATTTAAGAACCTCTAAACCTTTTTCTTTACCCCAATGATTTATAGAGATGTTACGCGTTTCCAGATGACTTGTGCGGCAAATATATATGAACATCACGACGTAAGCGTGGGCTGCCGACATTGAATGTAGCAACGGCGTTAAGTTGGCTAATTGCATTGGATCTGTTGTAGAGTGGTTCGATGCAACCTGAACAAACTCTTCCAGCAGGACACTACCACCAGGTTGAGCCATCGGCCTGTGAAATACTTTCAAATCCTCTAAAACAGTCTCGAGGGATTTGAGAGCCTCTTGGACAAGCTTTGGTTCTCGGGCCAGGGCCAATATAGATTTACACACATTTCCAACACTGTTGCAAGACTGGCCCCCTGGAAAGTCTATTGGAAGGTTTTTGAGGCGCATGATTCTGAGTAGAGGCTCAAGACCATTTTGGCGCAAGAATTCACGCACATGATCGTCGGTAGTGTTGTTGGTTAATATAGCATCAACGAATCTCATGATGTTCATGATATAATCGGTGAGGGGCACTGCAGTTCTAGCTAAACCGTTTGAAGTTGTTGCAGATGGCTGACTAGTTGTGTTTGGTTGTGACTGCTTGACATTGGAAGAACCAGCGTTAGATGTGGCGGGCGGTGAGGCAGAATCTTCATCTTCATCGTCATCATCGTCGCTGAAATTTCCTTCATTAATGTTGGCGAGATTTCTTCCATCATTATTGGTCAAGTTACCTTGCTGTTCAAGAGATTTACCAGTTGATTTACAGCATACATAGATAGGGTTGTCGCCTAGTTCACATAATTCTTTAAGAAGATTGATAATGGCTGTCATTGCGTCGGCGCGCAGACTAGGTTGATGCCGCATAAGTTCATCCATGGCGTTACCGAGATTGGTTGCCGTATCGTTTGCAGGATCAGTGCCGCGACGCCTGCGCATGGCAGGTAAATATTCTGGTGTGATTAGGACACGAAATATTTTTTCGAATGGCTTCCGCGCTTGGAAAGCTTGAATTCCAGCTGTGTTAAGGCACAAAGCCGTGAATATGTTTGGCAACGCAGAGAGGACCTCTCTAGTTGGAGGGATAGGTTTCTCAAGTAATGCATCCATTATATCCTTTGTCAACTGAGATTCTTGAAGCGATGACAACAAAGCTGGTTCTTGAAATACATATACTGCCACTAAGTCAACAGATAAGAGGAAGAGAGATGGACCGTAATAGTTTACATTACTGATCATGTGACGCAGTGACTTCGGAAGAGAGCCATCCATTAGATGGCGAATACAATCAGCAAAAGTTGAATCTTGAATGGCTTTTTTCAAAAAGTTCAGCATCGATTTGAGTAAAGCTGCTCGTTGAGGATAACATTGCACGTCTTTAGTATCAGGCTTGCCGGCTTCTTTGTTCGTTGAGCTTTCTGTGGATTTTGATGGACCGGCAGAAGTATCTTCTAATTTGATTTCAACATCTGAATCTTGGTTCGGTTGTTGATTAGCTGTATGAGTCTCACTTGTGGTGACGGAATTTGGTGAATCAATATCCATCGGCTGTTGGAATGATTCTGGCGCATAATCAGAAGAATGGTTCGTAGAATCTTCAAGATCGTGATTGAGTTCGCGGCGACAGAATTGAATTTCTGTCTCTAGTCGTTGAACGAATATATTGAGGCCAGATTGAGCCTGGAACACGGACATGTCCATGTTCGTGATGAGATCTATGACCCTGACGGATCTCGTAACAAATGTAATATGTTCAGGCTCGGTACTATTCCAACTGATGATTTTCAGAAGCGACTCCATCATTCCACACGAAACAAGTGCCTCGCCTCCACGCTCGTAACTAGCCAAGTGATAGAGGAATGAGAATAAAGAAGTGGCGAACGGTGTAGGAAATTTGTCGTCATGATTGATTAGTGATTGAATACAATTTCGCACTAATACAGGTAAGAACCCATGATAGGAAGATGTCTCAGTGGTATCAATGATGGTAATAAGGCGAGAGTTTCTGTCGAGATGGACGATTGCCGTGAGCGTTCTCAATGCAGCCGATTTGATATCGATATGACCGTCAAGTTGCAAGATGTCAACCAATTCTTCAATGAATCCGTTGTATAACAGATTAGGATCGTCTTGTGCAGCGGCTGAGTTGCAATAAATAATTATTGACAAGGCTTGAAGGCGAGCTTGAACGAATTGAACCCTTTTTCGGTAGTCTGAAAAAGAGTGTGCCAAGCGCAACTGCGTGAACAATTGCATTTGTTTATCACGTGACACGTTGTGTGTCGCCACAAGCTCCTCCATGATCTTAGGCAAAGTTTTGTCCCTAATTTGATCGACATTATCGATGTGGATTATGTTTATCGAGCGTCGGTCGGTATTAGCTGTTGTGCCCGCACTGCGGAAAGAATTTGAATTTGCAATACCATCAGAATGACCACCTTGGATTGATGCCTCACGATAATTCATGTCCTGCTGACTACTGCAGATTATTGGTTGGGGTGGGTCATCAGA
Source organism: Fragariocoptes setiger (assembly GCA_019968535.1). Classification (NCBI taxonomy): domain Eukaryota; kingdom Metazoa; phylum Arthropoda; class Arachnida; order Trombidiformes; family Phytoptidae; genus Fragariocoptes; species Fragariocoptes setiger. Next base: position 10,630 of record JAIFTH010000317.1, read on the forward strand.
GTAGTATTCAAAATGAAGCGTAGTGGCGCTGGAAGGGTATTTAGACATGGGCAAGTCTTGGCAACACTCGGCCAAACCAAATCCATTTTCTTTACCACCCCAACTCTATAATATGATTGGTTTACATCATTACAGTAAGGGTATGACAGTTTGTTTTCATCAATTGATTACATTTGAAAAATTTTAGAGCAGTATGATAGATTAGTTTTCTAGAACATTCGTTCGGGCTGAGTCATGATGGTAGCGTGACAATAGAGTGAGTGTTGAGCGTGGCTGAGCTACCATCTACAATTCTCTAATGATTGCATTAGTGTTCTTAAGATAACGTGAGTGTGTTATATACAGGGTGTGGAAATGGGTCGAATAATGTGTGAAAATATACAGAGAAATCGGATTGTACATACCTCAGCCAAAAATGCTAATCGAGATAACAATTCTTGCTTTTTGTCAGCTGACAATCTGGCTATGAAGTTGGATCGCTTACTGAACACAAAAAGCAAGCTTAGAACGGATAACACAACTTGCATATCACTTGATGCCAATAAAGTGGTCAGATGTTCCATAGAATTATAAAGGTGACGAGAGAAGCTATGCTCAATCAACAGGGCAGTAAATTGAAGAATCTGGTTGAGTAATTCCTTCTCATCTCGGGCACGATTATCGTCTTGATCACAGGGTAAGCTCCATTGGTTATCGCGTTCACGTTTGCAACATTGCTCGAGTATATCATCGAACATATCAAGCACATCGACCCAATGATATAGTTCACATTTGCCATAGGTCCATGTTTTGAATTTTTTAAGCTCTTCGAGCAATTGTTGTGAATTGCATGATCTCAATCGTTCAATATGAGCCTTACAATCGGCGGGAGCCTCTGACGAGCTCTTTTTGGACTTGGATCTATCAATCTTCATTGTGATAATGGTCTGGTGGTGGTAATGATTATAATAATAATAATTATGATGTCTCTTTATGTATGTGTCGATGTGTGCGAGTGACAGCGCTGTGATACTGGATTTAGATTCGAAGAGTCAGCCTAGAAATGTTCTACGCAAAATTCATTTCGATAAAAATGATTTCACACTGTTATAACTCTATAATTTCAAATTTCCCGCTTCTCATGATTGTAATAAATCAGTCAGCCACATGTCTACATCAAAATTTTGCTCCATAGTTTGGTTCGCAAAATCTGAATTCTATCACACCTGTTAAATGTAAAATATATTGTGCGCAAAATAATCTGCGCACCGATCAGCTGAGTGTAGCTCTTACAATGCTGTGCGCGAACGCTTGTGGAACCTGCGTAGAACATTTCTGGCGTGACCCTCAAAATCTACATCCAGTATGAGCAATATCAACATTCTCGGAAACATGAGCGTCACAATGCGGAGAGGGATCGTCACACAGTGTTTTCCCGCTCACGTTCCTCGTTCTCGAGAAGCACACACAGATCGACGCAAAAAGCATGATATCAGCGGAAGTCCATCGTGCATGCGCTATTCGCTCAGCGCTTATTTCAAACAATGGTAAGGGGCGTACCATCTTTCCCTGTGAGTGTGTCGCGATGTTAAACCACATGAGATCGAAATGGGTCGTTAATCAATTATGGCCCCATTCTATAATTTCATAATATTCTGTTTGTTATACGCCATATGGTTTTCAGACTTCGTACGCCATTCCATTGAGGCACTTTCAATTACTCTAGACGATTTGGGAGAATGGCACGCAGCATTCGACGTGCGATGGGTAGGCGTGAGTGGGAGATTCCACACGGTGTGGGGGCGTACACACTCACTCAAGTTCCACCACTAATCTAATGTATGAATCACTTACTATTCTGAGAATGATGAGCAGATTTTCATCGAGGCAGAAACTTCAACAAAGTCTGTCTTTCTAAACTGAGCTGCTGTTTCTACTTTTAGCCCAATTTGAAGTTAACATCAAAATAAAATACGTACATGTAATGTTATTGCATTGATCTTCCAATGAAATGACAGGGGGAGAGTGAGAGGGAGAAGATAAAAGCAAAATACGAGGTATAATCTGTATGACAGTGTACACACATTTTCTATAGATCTGTTTCATTGTAGATAGCCCCATTGTATGTGCCGAGTTTGACCAATGCCAAAGCTCAACCGACGATTAAAGTGATGAGTATAGTTGTATCCGAAAGTGATAAATGGCACCATTTGGTCTCTGTCCACTCGTGTGCGGCGTGGAAATTCTATGCACGTTGTTATTGTCGTCTAGGTCGTGCATCTGGTCCTCTTTCTCATCACAAACATTAGTTGTGCCTTTATCAGATGATGATATGAGTGCGTCGCAATATTGAGCACAATGGAAATCTTCTAATACTAAGACTATCACCTTGATTTGATCTAGAATACAACTAATATCAATACATTGATTATTATCGGTCGAACATAGACATAGCTCGTTGTTCGCATTTGTTTAGTCACTTTTATTACTCACTGTCACGCACTTAATTTCAATATGGAAAAAACTTATCGAATCAAGAAAGTTTTGAAGAGATGACATTGGCCTTGCACGCAATATTCACTCGTATTCTTGATAGATTTCACATGATGAGGGTACCTATTGTTGTCAAGCACTCATGATAATTATTATTTGTTGATATTTTTCACTAGACAGTTGAATACATTTTCTTGCACGAGTTTTTTGTTCGTCTTATCTACGACACTATCGTCAGCACTTCGATTGAGATCTAGATACGATTTATTAGGACGAGATGATCTGGTGATGTTGCGCTGATGATGAGTAAACGATACCATAACAACAGTGCAACTCAACTGATTGAGTCCGATCAAAAACTACTGATACATCTCAACTCCACGGCTACATTATCAGAAATTGATATCATGCTTGATATAAGAAATGTGAAAGATAACAAAGACAACTTACCGTTTGTGTTGAGTTGATTACTAGTTGTAATGTAGATAAGTTGTAATGTAATTTGCGAAACACAGCAAAATCTTTTAAGCTTATGGTGTCATTGATTGCAGAAAGTTTCTCGAATTCACATACAGCTCGCCTTCAACATGATGATAGGGTTGTTTCTCACCTTTTGTCTGCCTCTCAATATGAATCATACAGAACATGGTTTGACGAGTAAGAAGGCCAGCCTTTTTTATTATAGTTTTATTGATGTTATGATTTAGTCCAGTGATTTAGTTTTCAAGCGAAAAGCTTTTTACCCGTTTCTCCGTGAATGTATTGACATATCAACAACTACAATGTAGATACAATTTCAATTTCTTTGTAGTTATATGTGCCCTGTTGATTTTGTTTGAAACTATACCCCGGTATTGTAGTGAGACCCTCTAAAGCGCCCATGTCCTCGAAAGTTTATCGTTGTTATTGTTTTCTTTTCCTTTCCTTTCCCTTCCTTTTCTTTGTTGTTGTATTGATATTATAACTAACTGTGTGATATGTCAACAATTGTGATGATATTTACATAACATTGAATTCGAGTTCATCTCGATGAATTTTATTTATTTTCTCTCTTTTTCCTTCCTTTTTTAGTTCTTTCTGTTGATTTTTAGGTATGTCAATACCTTTTATAGATGTCTCATAGATAATTGTGTATGTGATTGGAATAAAGATGTATGCTTTCATTTATTCATATTTCTCAGGTCCTAACAAACTGAGAGTATGTTCATGCAGAAAGATTATGACTAGTGAGTTGTATTTGGAAGTGGCGATCATCGTTTCAAACGACAAGCTTCAGGTCTGTGGAGTCTGTGTGTGAGATTCGAATGTGTGGTGTGGTTTGTTGTAGTGAAGTGTGTGCCAAACGTTGATCATCGCCAACCAATCATCTACCATAAAGCTCGTCGACCATATCTTCCAACTTTTTCTGCTCGTGCGTCAATAGTAACGCATCCACACATCGTGTAAACACACTGTTCCTGAAGCAATCTTGCCTGTGTGTATCGAATTGTTAAAAAGAGGTATTGATAGTATTTCGTACTTTTATACACAATTCAGCTATATGTTGATTCACACAATGCATCGATAATGACACGATACGATAAACTGCACTTACCTGCACATCGAATGAAGATCGGGCTCTCGATATAATTGGTAACATTCTTCACAGACGCGCTCGAGGCGAGCGAATTTGGCTTTGTCAAAATTGCCCAAACAACCGAGGCCGGAAAAGCTGCGCTTAAATAAATCTCGCGCCTCTGATTGATTTTGTTCACTATTACCAGGTAGCATTATTAGCAACAGGCTAGCTAGAAGCACAGCAAATGACACTTTGCAAAAGTTGATTGTTGTTGTTGTTGACGACGACATTGTGACTATTACAATTGTCGCTCAACTTGTTCGATTTTCTTCAGTTGCCGTTCACTTGACAGATGTTTTTCACCTGTGAGTATAATTCTTGTTGTTGTTCTACTGCAGTCGATGTCAAATGATAATTAAACTGTTCGTGAGTTGTAAATGTTTGCTCGTTGTGTTTTGTTCATATACGTGTATGTTAGTGCCAACGATGATGTTAACGGTTCAGCGACCTTATAATAAATAAACAAGGTAAGCGCCAACGTCAAGATAGAAACGTAATGTGTGTAGACGAAAAGATATTCTCGACAGCGACTACGACCGTTCACTAGCACTGCTCAACATCGACTGCCAGAATCAAATTGCTTTTCAGCTGTTGTTGGGATAAACTCGAATCGAAGGAGAACAAAAACAGCAGCAACAACAACAGTGACAGCGACTTGGCTTGACTCGGCAGCTCGGTCTCAACAAAACTTTATGCCGACGACGACCACTGTATGTGTGAGTATGTGTGCTGCGTATGTGTGAGTGTGCGTGCTTGTATGTAACGTCGATCCGTATGAGCAAGCGCACCCAAGATTAACAATCCGATAGTCAGTGTAATTTTGGCGCGACACAAGAGCTGAACACGGAGTTAGGTAGAGACCGTCGCTGTGTTCAGCTGTGAAGATAGCGGTGAATCACAGTGAGAGAGAGAGAGATGCGCGTGCCACGCATGAGCCGCGTGGTGGCTGCGTGGCTGTTTTGGTGTGAGTGAGTGTATCTGACCCCACATATGTCGATTGGGGGAAACCTTGTTTCTATTTGTTTCAAACCGTCATGTTATCACGAAAGAGGCCATGAAAGAATTGGCAAAACGTGACAGAAGGTCTTGGACGATGTGTGTATGTGTACACGCGTACGTGCGTGTGTCACACGAGCAAACATGCGTTTGCCTATCAATAATGATCACTTTTCAATAGAATTTATCCGTGTACCACCCCGGGTGTGATTTGATTGAATTCGCACGCTCCACAAGCAAATTTAAGTGTGTGTTGTGATCATTTAACTCAGACGTTGACTCATATCTATTCGATAACTATCTATGTGTGGCTTCAAGCAAGAAAATCTATGAAAGTCAGATATTCTTCTCACTATTTTTGTTGGCCCGGAAGCGTATTTCAATTGAATATTGAGCATTTATATTAATTTTTGATCTTTTGTAATTCTAACAAAACATTCGCAGTATTACATGCTGCTGTGAATATAAAAAGAAACCTTATGGTTGAGATTGTTTTTCAGCACAGTTAAGCTAGGCGAAATTGTTCACGAATGAAAGAAAGTCATGAAAATAAAATAGCGCAAAATAGCGTCAACAACTGACTATCAAAGAGTAAATTGATGACAAAGTTAACCTACAAACTGTCGCTGGTTTTACTAACACTAGCACTTCCGATCCATCGATTGAACGATGGTATTGACGGTCACGATATCACTATTGAGAAAAGTATGCAGGTATCTCAGTTCAGTACATATGACTTCACGTTTGTAGTCGTGTGTCAATGTCCCTCTTACTAAACAACTAACTCACTTAAATGTGACTTCCAAACGCCAGAACACACTCTACCAAATTGAAAGCTACCCAATTCGATCGACGCCCCACTAGGCGCACTAACAAGCGCACAAGCAAGTTAAATTTGTTCCATTCGCTCGAGCTTAAAATGAAACAAACCAAACGGTGGCTTTGTAGAAATTGGCACGATTTGAGTTAACCTCGAAGAATTGTGTGCTAGCGCTTCAGGCACAACAAACGCTGCAACCTATAATCTGATCAATCTGGGCAAAATAAGCACTATTTGCTAGCACTCCCACGCATTTCAATCTCATGGCAATGAGACTTTACACACTATGAACGGCAGCTAACTTGTAAGTCTGTACACGGACTATACTCTCTAAAAGGTCGAGGTCGCTCGATGAAAGTTGATTTAGAGCCACACAAACTACACTTTATCGATGATTGGGGTATGGCAAGTACAATGCTTGTCAGACCTCTCGCGTCAAAGTAGCGAGTGAAATGCTATACGTCCAAAAGTCTAAAAGTTCACTATCGACAAAGTTCGAATTGACTAAAGTAATAAGAGAATTTTGGCGTAAAATGTTGCAATTCGATCACTAAGGTTAAACGCTCGACTCAAATGCATCATTGGAGCCGCACAAATGGACGGTGCATAAATACGGATGATAAATCAAAACATGATTGTCAAAAATGTGAGCCCATCTTTTTGCTATGTTCGATCACTAAGTCTACTAAGAGTCTGAGTAAATTCTTACAGAGATTCAGTTTTTTTTGTTTTTGTTATCGTTTATCTCGATAGAAATAGATAAAATAATGTCGTCTGAGTCATCACGACATAGCATTTTGAATGCGATGCGTCACTGCATGTTGAATATGAGATGGACAAACAATTCTGTATGCAGAATATATTATGAGTCCCCAAATAGTGTATTTGATTGTTTTTCCAACAACACGGCGGGCAAGACTTGACCGAGGAATCTGTTGGAGTTCATTGAATTGTTCATCGGTCGTTTTTTCCCAATTTTCAACAATGCCATCGCGGTGACCAATGCCAACAACAGCAACTATCCTCCTAGGTTGCCTGGGATTGTAAACAGGTCCTATGAGAGTCTGTGCAGTTTTGGATATAGTGTGCGCCAAGTATATGTTTCTCTCTTCAAGAATAACCTTCTTAAAGGCTGGATAGTCACCTCCAAGCTCATGTAACAATTGCTGCAAGAGGTCTTTGTCTTTGAGGTTTTCAACATCTTCAGGAGTGATTTCAAATTTCGAGAACACTACTTGGCAAAAGAATTTCATGCGTTGCCACCATGTTAAGGCATGTACCGTTCTGGATATTGTTGTTTGTAGAGATCTGTCTCCTAGATACACAACACAATTGGGAATCTCACGAGCTACTTGGGCGGCAGCACGGAATTCACCGCCAGGTGCTGAGCCCAAAGTTTTAGTCAATGAAGCCGATAGACGAAGGAACAACAGGAGTGTTATACCTTTGACGACACCATCTTTCCTGATGATGTTTCTCAAACTATCGAGTGTGATATTCTCTTGTGAACGAGCCATTATCTCTTCCTCGCTCAAATCAAGGATGAAACGTCTTTCGGGACACAATTCAACTATGACGGCGGATGGACGAACTTTGTTGATTGTTTCAACTACCTCTTCAATGGACTTACGACTAAAATGCGCCGAACCGAGCAAATATACCTCGCACGCTCCATTCTGAGTCGTCAATTTGACCACGGTCGAGGGAAGGTCTGACAGTGATATAGAATTAACTTGGTCACGGAGCACATTCGCTAGAGGTCTGGTACCAACATCAATGAGATTAGAGTCGGTATCCTCAGTAGTGTGGGATTCCATTTTAATTCTTTTGATCAATTAGGAGTGACTAAACAAGTATTGCAGCAAAATAATCGATCGAGAATTGGATTGCTTGAGAGTGCGACGACACAATTGACATTTTTTGATTGAATTGTTCGCGTTTCGGGATCGATTGAAATCGAACCAATCACAATCAGCTGTACGATGATAGCTATTATTTGAGACTTCTGGAACACTCTGTATGCGCCGCGATGAATCGATTCGAGTGGCATTCACAGTGCGACATTTCTATCTGAAATGCATGTTTTCTCTGGCAGGTTCGCAAATGAGCAAAAAGCAGGATCGAATCGGCACCGCGTGGACACAGAGTAGCGACGCATCGTGCGGCTCGCATGGTGTCCAAGCGATTGATTTGAAACTCGCATGTTCAGTTAACGTCGATTCTTTTAGGGGCCGTCTCTGGTTATTATTATTATTTTATTGAATTAGACCCTTTTATACCCATCGCATGATAATAAGATGTCGCGTTGCATAGATATCGATACCGATCCAGATGCCAGGTGTGTGTCAGCACAACCCAGCACTTACGAAACAATCTATGTCACATCTCATAAGGGACCATGTCGTGCCGGTGCTTTCAGTCCAGACGGGCAATTGATTGCGACCGGCAGTGTAGATGCCTCAATCAAAATACTGGACATCGAACGAATGATAATGAAAAGCACCATATCCGGTTCTGGGGATACCAAAGACTCAATGGATCAGCATCATCATCAAGACTCACACCCTGTGATAAGAACATTATACGACCATTCAGAGGAGGTCACTTATCTCCAATTTCATCCTACAGAGCCAATACTCGCAAGCGGAAGTCAAGATATGACCATAAAATTCTATGACTATTCTAAGCCGAGCGCAAAAAGAGCCCTCAAGAGCTTCCAAGAGGCCAGTCCTGTTAGATGTTTTGCATTCCACAAATCTGGAAATTACTTGCTGGTTGGCACAGCTCATCCAACACTAAGGCTTTATGACACCAACACTTGCCAATGTTATGTTAGCTCTAATCCTCTCGATCAGCATCAAGGCCCAATAACTATGCTCGATTACAACCACAACTCATCCCTATACGCATCGGCCTCGAAAGACGGCGACATACGTCTGTGGGACGGAGTATCAAATAGATGCATCAATGTTTTCCGTAAAGCCCACTGCGGTACTGAAGTAAACTCTGTACTATTTTCCAAGAATGGCAAGTATCTTCTATCCTCCGGCAAAGATTCCGTCGTCAAATTGTGGGAGATCTCCATGTCTGAGTGTATCAACATGTACACAATGCCACAATCATCTAGCAACAAAGCATTACACCGTGCACATGCCATATTTAATCACACAGAAGACTATGTTATGTATCCCGATTCTAAAAACACCCGTCTCCACATTTGGAACTCGCGTAACTCAGAATATCTCAACCCTTTATCGTCGTGTCACACAAATACTATAAGATTTCTCACTCACTCTCCCACGAGTGCTTCATTTCTAACATGCAGTGAAGACTACAGAGCACGTTTTTGGTCGAGAAAAGACCAATCAGACAGTGACGATATCACTGACCAGCTCGAAGATGCGGCTGTGTCGTCACCACCGGTGACGGTGAAAACTGAACCAAACTGAAAGAAACAAGTGAGGGCAAAATTTATTCATGTTCACGACCAATAAATTATTATCAATGGGTTTCATGTTGGTCTCGGATATTGTTGATAGTATGGATTACCAGAACTAGCGACAGTCTCATACGTCTGCGTTGGCCCACCTGGTGGAGCTTCGTACGCCGACTTGCCATTGTTCACATCGTAATTGGGGACGGTTTGTTGCGACGGCTGATAATGATGGTGATGATAACGATGCGGCAACTGTTGTTGGACCGCAGTACCGTTGCTACCTGGATGGTGTACTTGGTCTTGGTTATTCATTCCTAATTGACCATTATTGGCACCACTGGAGGTGCAATCTGCAGTCGACTTTTGTCCCGGATAACGAAACTTCCTAAGTGGGGCAGGTGCACTGCTATTCAATTGATCAAAATTGAAGCTGGGCGGATCGTTCCAAGCCATCGTGTTCTCTGAGATTCGATTTCTTTATATCAATTGATGTATATCTGTATCTATATTGTATTTTTTTTCTCTGAATTGATTAATAATGAGCGGTGGTAAAAAATAAATATCAGTAATAATTAATATACCTATATCTTATATTTTTTAACCTAATAATTATTATAATAATAATAGAATGATTGGTGGCTAAAAATATATCAATAAATGGTGCAAAGATAAACAACAATAAGGGAATCCCTCCCGTTCCCTAATAATAATAACAAATTGATTGAACTAAAAATATTGTTCGGTCAGAGCACCTAGCAACTGCTAAACAGGCAGAATCAACATCAGCAAGGCCAGTAGGGGGGAGGGCATCGAATCTTTCAGCTGGCTGTCGACTGGTTGACTGGCACAAGCAGACAGCCGTTCGGTCGGTCGGTCTGTCAGTTGAGCAAGGAGCAGGCACGCAGGCAGACAAGCACAAGCACGCAGTGAAAGGCGACGAACCAGATCTTTTTTGAGTCGACTAGACTGACTTCTATCGTTACGGTATCTTAGTGTTTGGTTCTGCGATTCGCTGTCTGCTACGGCTACGGCTACGGCTGCCGCTGCCACTGCCACTGACGCCGACAACGACAGTGAGTCGCGCGTCAATTCAAACATCGACGTCTCGTTGTCATTCAAGTTGACAGCGGCGAAATTGTGGATCGTGTCTGCCACGATGATAGGTAAATTCCCTAGCACATATCTCCCTTACTATATACCACTATATAAACTTCGATCAACTAATCAAGCTTGTATATACATATCGGCGCATAGACATAGACACACGCGGCCACAGCCACACTTCATCCTCTTACACACGTTGTTATTTATCAACTGATCAACACATAAACTCGCGAACGCACGCACGCACGCACGCACGCACTCACACACACACACACATTCGTTACAAGCACCCTACTTGGGTATTCTTTAGCGGTTAACGAATGTTAGGTAGATTAATTATGGCTTGGAACGATCCGCCCAATTTCAACTACGACCACCAATTGCTCACAAATTCGCCCGTTCATCCGCAACCATTGTCGCCCGACTCCAGTCCGCCAACATCAGCGGACGCTTGTATGAGCATTGTACAGTCGCTCATGTGCCATCGGCAGGGTGAAACTGAGGTGTTCAGTCGACGGGCAATTGAGTCGCTTGTGAGAAAAATGAAAGAAAAGAGTGACGAATTGGACGCGTTAATCACTTCTGTCACATCATCAGGCGCTATACCATCAAAGTGTGTCACTATTCAACGTACATTGGACGGTCGTTTACAAGTAGCTGGCAAAAAAGGCTTCCCGCACGTTATTTACGCACGCATTTGGCGTTGGCCAGATTTAAACAAAAACGAATTAACACATATTAAATCGTGTGTCCACGCATTTGATCAAAAAACTGATCTCGTTTGTGTTAATCCTTATCATTACGAGCGTATTGTCGCGCCCGGCATAGACATTTCATCATTATCACTATCGACGCCTTGCGCACCGCAACAATGTAATATTCATCACATGTCGTCGCAGTCATCATCAGAACTGTCACCTAGTATATCTAGTATCATTCCTTGTCCATACGATAATCAGCCAATGTCAGGCCAGTCTCAATCACAGGCCGGTATTATGAGCCCAGGAGACGATTCCCTTCATCAACAATCTACCGCATCTCCATTTAGTGATATGTCAATGCCGGGATCATCTAATCGATATGAACCAATTCAAACCGATCCATCTCCTTCACCGGTCCCACCTCCTCCTCCAATGCCAGGACCAAGCTCATATGATCACGGAGCAGCCAGCATGTCCTCGCAATCTGATTCGCAAAGTCGGCCACAACCCCAAGCTCATTCTTCACCGCAGCAACAGCCACCGCAACAACAACAACAACAACAACAACAACAGCAACAACAGCAGCAGCAACAACAGCAGCAACAACAACAGCCTCAACAGCAACCCCCTCCGCCACCTCCACCTCCGCCGCCTGGACAAATGCCTAATATGCCTCCCACGGGGCCACCAAGTCGCATGTTGATGCCCCCACCGCCGCGAAAATGTTCCAACCAACCACCACCTGAATTCTGGTGTTCAATAGCTTACTTTGAAATGGACCAACAAGTAGGGGAGACATTCAAGGTATCCTCAAATTATCCCGCTGTCAATGTTGACGGATACACCGACCCATCTGCAGGTGATCGATTTTGCCTGGGTGCCTTGTCTAACGTACACAGAACACCTGCTGTTGAAAAGGCCCGATTACATATTGGACAAGGTTTGTGAACTCTACGACCAATAAGTGTTTTAGTTAATCATTGTTTAGTCTGTTTAGATCGAGAAAACTGACTCTTCCTCTGCCTTATTCTTCACCTGAAAATAATAGGAGTCAGGCTCGAATTATACAACGAAGGAGATGTTTGGCTCGAGAATAGATCCGATAACGCTGTATTTTTGAGTAGCCCTTATTTAGATCGCGCCACTGGACGCATTGCTATGGCAGCAGTGCACAAGATATATCCGAAAGCCAAGTTAAAAGTGTTCGACTTGTGCTGTACCTATGAACAAATGATTGCCAAAGCCGATGCCGCTCGAGAGGCCGCCGCAGCACAAGCGGCAGCTGTCACCGGATCTGCTTTGCCTGGCCCATCAACTTCTTCTCAAGCTATGAATCGTTCGGCGCTGTCAGCGGCAGCCGCTATCGGGGTCGACGATTTACGACGATTATGCATTTTAGGAATGTCGTTTGTGAAGGGCTGGGGTCACGACTACCCTAGAAGTACAATGAAACAATGCCCCTGCTGGATTGAAGTCCATTTACACCGAGCCTTGCAAGTTCTTGACGAGGTTCTACAGCTCAAACTGCAGTAAAAATCTGAACACGACACGAAAGCGAGATGGAATTAATTTTCCTTTATTCCAACTAATGATAAACATCTTTACCAGGTATAAGAAAAATCTTCAGTTAACTGTTGAAAAGCATGGTTGCGATCTTTTGAGTTGCGTTGAAAGTATTGCGTTGCTAAAGCTCATACAGTTACTGTTAATCTCAAATTAAAATTCTATTGCTATTTTGAATTGTTTATAGTCCTATCCTTTTTTACTGGCAGAATCTCAGTCTTGAAAATAAAGTATGTCATGTTTAGCGATGCTGTGTTCTCTTCTATTGATTGTGACTCGAATTGAGTGATACTGGACTTTTAGTGAGTTGAGCCTGCACTTATGATTTCGAGACATCTGCGATGTAACCATTAGTCTTATCTTGCTACTTGAGACAAGTCGCCTTGCAGATCATTGAAGATCAACCATACAAGTGGCACAAACTCGATTTGACAGTGACCTGTTTTTTTATCACCCTAAAGGCAAGACAAGGTAAACTATTCAAAGTAGCGAAAGCATACCAAAGATAGCTCGTGTTGATAGAAATGAAAAGTTTCAAACAACTTATGACCTCTAATCGAGATATTCTAGTCAAATATTCGTTAAGCAAATAAACACCAGAACACAAAACCAATTCAGCGATTTGTAAAGAATGACAGTGTTTACAAAAACTAAACACTGATAAAATCAAACTTTTGTACGCATCATCAACGATCTCATTCATCATTATTTCGACTATGATCATAAACATATTTAGTTTTCTAGCGGTGATATTGTGCTACATCAAACTAGTCGCAAATGGCCAGAATAGCGAACCCGATTACCAAGGAGCTCTATTAGGTTCATTCAATTCATATTCAAATCAAGTAAGTGGAGACGTATATGTAGTTGATGAATATACGTTTCTCATCAAACGATTTCAATATGACGGTCTGTCACAGGATGCATTTTTCTGGGCCGGATTGTCGATAAGACCCAGCAACAAAGGATTCATCATACCTAGCGAAGACGGTCGAACTAATAGACTACGTAGATATGAATCACAGGATATCAAACTTCGCATGCCTGACGATCGTAAGATTACTTCGATCAAATGGCTGTCTGTGTGGGACATCAGAAGTAGCAAGAATTTAGGTGATATCATAATTCCAGAGGGATTCGAGCCCCCGGCTCCTGAAACTATACATGCATTCTCTAGTAACTCTCATGATGTCAAATCAGGTTCGATTATTGTGATGGATTCGCGTACCGTCAAAATAGAGCAATTGTATTACGACGGTCTCGGCAGAAGCACTTTTTTTTGTGCAGGCTTTACGAATCCGATGACCTCATGTCATATCAAGATACCCGACGAGACTGGTGCGTAAGTATCTTCTCCTTTGATTGATATCTATCATTGTTGATTTTCGTCATGATTTTCAATCGATCATCTTTTCTTCTAGACTTGAGTCGTTAGGCGCCTATTCTGGACAGGATATTGTCTTAGAACTTCCAGGAAATCTCACAGTTTTTGAAATCCAATTGATTGCCATCTTTGACACTATTGAGCAAGAAAACTTCGGCAGCGCAGATTTCAGCGAGTACACTGAACGTAAACTCAATGTGCCACCATCACTTGTGACATTACTGGTAAGCTTAACGAGAATGTAAGACTTTGATGTTATGAATCGAGCATAACTCACTAAGAAAAAAAATCTTATCCTCCTCATGAATGAATGCCGTATTTACAGGACCCGTCCGCTGAATCTAGAATGCCACAATGCGAGCAATTGCACAGAGATCTTCAACTTTATTGGGAGATATTTGGTCCTCAGATAACTTTTGAGATAGTTGGTCGCGTTGAACCAGACGAGTATATCGGATTCGGTATCAGTGGTTCGTCAAACTCTTCACAAATGTTAGAAGCTGACGTAGCTATTGCCTACATTGATAGACATTTGGGATTCACGTATGATTACAATATTACTGATAGGCATCCGGTAAGTCTTTCGACGAGTATTTTGTCAGTCGTTCTAATCCATACATACAAGAATATTGTCAACTGAATGTCCACTTTGTGACTCTCCGATTTATTTGACCTCTATTTAGTGTGTCAATTTGGGACATGAGGCTCGTGGTGTGTGCCCCGATACAAAAGTTGGCGGAGTAGATAATTATCAAGTGCACACGTTCATTCGAACGGATGGACTTACAAAAATTTCTTTCAGACGAAATATTCTCAACACAGGTGAGCTGACGACGAACTACTAATTTTATCGAAAGAAAGAATCAAAAGATGGATCTCATTCAACCCGTGTTAATATTTTATCATTGTAATGAACAGGGGACGAAGGTGATCAAATATTCAAGACTGCGGGCTTCACCTATATCGTGTGGGCTGTAGGGAGACTCAACAAATTCAAAGAACCGCGTTATCATCATCTTTACGCGAAAGGAGATGTCAAGATAGAATTTGGGCGGAAATCAACGAAAAACTGCTTCCCATTCAAAGTGCCGAATCGCGAGATGAAACTACCACCCAAAAAGATATCAATTGCTCAATCATTTGGCTTTAAACCTCAAATGGACCCGGCTTCGCTGCCAGCAACTAATCGTGCCCCATCGCTGTGGGGTCAATTAGCAGTGCTCAATAGAACAGCTACCGTTTTTTATGCCCGGCTAGGTCATCCGGGTGCCAATAAAGGGTACGCGGGTATAACTGGAGTTGGCTCACCTGGTCTCGTCTGGTACATCAATGGTTTAATGGCACCGATCTTGCACGTGCAACGTGGACGCACTTATACTTTTCGGGTCGAAGGCGGCAACAGTTTGTCAAATACGGTTACATCAGCTCCAGAGGCTAACGCGAATCGAGGTCTGGGTGATGCACCTTCAGGTCCGGTGTCAGTGGCCAACTATCGTTTCTATCATCCATTGTACATTACCGATGATCCCGATGGAGGATATATATTGCAAAATTCAACCGAAAGAGCTCAACATAAGGTGTTTGCTGGCATAGCTTTTGAAACTCAAGTGCGCCAAGAGAGCTCTTCAGGCCGACGATTCAATAGTGGGAGTTCAAGCTCGAAGCCGACTGGAGTCTTTAAGCCAGTGCCGACTTCCCTGGGTCGGCTATGCGCCTGGCTTCCATCAAAAATCAATGATATTCGGAAAGCAGATACTCATGAATCTTTTGTACAATTTCGGTCGGCACTCGAATATTCATGCTTGCCAGGTCAGCCAGGACTTTTAAATTGGACACCAAATGTGACTACTCCTGACGTTGTTTATTATCAGAGTTGGACACAGCGTAACATGGGCTGGAAGATTTATGTTACAGACGAATCTGTTTAGATTTGCTTATAGTTTATTGATGCATATTTTTGCGTTCTAAATAAACAGAAAGGTACGGTATTCATGGCTAAGCCACATCCTGATCATTTGGATTTATCATCATCGTTATTAGGAGATTGTGCACCGGCCAACATTTGTTCGAGTTCACCGCTCTGGTGCATTTGCAATAGGGTGTCGCATCCACCGACAAATTGGCCTTTTATGTAGACTTGGGGTATTGTGGGCCACTCTGAATAGGCTTTAATTTCTTTGCGCAATTCGTCGTCAGTGAGGACATCGTACGAGTCGAACTTAACATCATAAGCATTCAGTATTTTACATACAGCATCGCTGTAGCCGCATGCCGGAGCTGTTGGTACACCTTTCATAAATACGAAGACTTTCTTTGGGCTGTTGTGTATCATGTTGTGAATCTTTTTGTGTGTATCATTGTTGCTATCGTAGACAGCGCCAGACAAGTGTCTGGTCAATATGGTTACCGGAAGACCGTTTGGGACCACAGCAGGCCGTGCCATAAGACTACGGACTATGAGGCCGGTCAAACAATTGATACTCCGGTTCATGATTGCTGTGCGGTATTGTGAAGTATTTTCTCTCAAAGTGATCGTCGATTCCAACTATGATAATAATTCAAACGGAAGACGCGCAGAGGTGAGATGAGATAAACAAAAAACAATTCCAAACAATCCGGTGATGATAATCATTCATTTGTGTGTAATTTATTGAACATATTTGTCATTGGTTAGGATGATTTGAGGCAATGTTTTGAAGCTGCAGCATGTTTATCCAACGCGCGCACAGACCGTGCCGACTGCGCATGCGATCTATTCAGCGAAAGAATTGCCCTTTTGTCATCATGATGTCTTTAACACTGCCGTGAAACCAGGCATACCAGGGATACATGTAGTTGATCTGTTTTGATTCACGATTGTTTGCTATTTCATATGATTTGATAAAGTCAACTTTTGTCTCTCGCGATAACTTGAATGTCAATAATGCTTCGTAACATCAATGGTCTGGCGGGTTTAGCCCGTGGCCTCACGCGACCTGGCCGCCGTCACTATTCCCGACCCGTGGCCGGAGCTCCTCGTAGTCTGGGGGCCAGGAATTTGGCCAGCGCTATGTACGCTCCCCAAAGAATATTTAACGTGCCTGAAACTCAAATTACGGAGCTAGACAATGGGATGCGTGTCGCAACCGAGGATTCAAAGCTTGAAACGTGCACAGTTGGCGTGTGGATCGATGCTGGATCACGCTATGAGACGCCCAAAACCAACGGAGTGGCTCATTTCCTCGAACACATGGCATTTAAAGGCACTAGCAAACGGTCACAAACAGAGTTGGAACTTGAAATTGAAAACATGGGCGCCCATGTCAACGCTTACACCTCACGGGAGCAGACTGTGTACTATGCGAAATGTTTATCCAAGGATGTTGATAAGGCAGTAGAAATTCTGGCCGATATTTTACTCAATTCAAAATTAGGAGAGGCTGAAATTGAGCGCGAGCGCGGCGTTATACTGCGTGAGATGCAAGAAGTCGAGCAAAATTTGCAAGAGGTTGTTTTTGACCATCTGCACACCACCGCTTTCCAAGGCACACCGCTCGGAATGACAATCCTCGGTCCAACCGAGAACATCAACTCAATTACACGGAATGATCTATTAGAGTATATTCAAACGCACTACAAAGCACCGCGAATGGTGTTAGCCGGAGCTGGTGGCATAGATCACAAAAAATTGGTCGAATTAGGAAACAAATACTTCTCAGGAGTGACAAATACCTACGACGGTGTGGCAATACCTGACCTTGAGCAGCCATGCCGTTTCACCGGTAGTGATTTGCGTGTTCGTGACGACGCCATGCCGTTGGCTCATGTAGCCATCGCAGTCGAGGGACCTGGTTGGAAGGATCCAGACAACATACCTCTCATGGTGGCCAACATCATTGTGGGCTCATGGGAACGTTCTCATGGCGGCGGCAGCAACTCTGGTAACAAATTGGTCGCTGCATGTGCCTCATCACCCGGAATTTACAGCTACCAATCATTCAACACGTGCTACAAGGATACCGGTCTTTGGGGCTGTTACTTTATTGCCGACAAAATGCATCAAGAAGATATGGTGCATTATTTACAGCAGAAGTGGATGCAAATTTGCACATCAGTATCGGAGACAGATGTTGAGCGTGCCAAAAACGAGCTCAAAACCAATATGTTCATACAATTAGACGGCTCGACGCCTATTTGTGAAGATATCGGACGTCAATTGTTGACCTACGGAAGGCGTATACCTTTGGGCGAGCTTGAGGCGCGCATTGACGCCGTTTCGTCGCGCATTGTCAGAGATATAGCCACAAAGTATATCTACGATAGATGTCCAGCTGTAGCAGCGGTGGGACCTGTAGAGAACCTTACGGATTATAGTCGTATTCGTTCGGGCATGTATTGGCTTCGCGTGTAGATTAAAAAATATATCTGTGTTCGTTGTGTTACTGTAAAGAGAAAAAAGAAATGGAACAATGCAAAATGAAGTAGCATTCGCTGGCGTTAAGTTTTGGTTCTCATGTGTAGTGATGATTGCTAGGCATTCTCGACCTAAAGCAATCGTCGCCAACTAAAGTCACTCACGTTTGACGATTATGGCTTGTGCAATGTTTGATGGACGATTGCAGCCGGACGCGCATGCTGTTGAAGCCACATGGCCAATGTGGATTCTCTGGGCGTGCGTATGTGTCACAGTGCCATGGTTGAGCGAGAAAGAAGCAGAGAGAGAGAGAGAGAGAGAGAGAGTCTGGCAGTGAATTCTTGATGAATAAAGGACGCTAAATTTTTGACAATTTGCTGCAAATGTGCGCGTGCACGTACGTACGTTTGTTTGTGAATAAAGTCGAATGACGGAATAAGACAACAATTATGGTTACGCGCTCATTAGTGTGATTCTGCTAACGTTAAATTGGCCAACGTTGGCCAATTGTGAAACGTTATTCACGGAGCGCGTGTCACGATTCATGCACGTGACAACAGGCCATGAGTTTTTTCATTCGCTCACTCTAACTATCGTTGCTTGTCGACCGCTCTTCCATCCTTCAAACAGCGTATGGTACACACAAGGCATGCGTAATCTGTAAAACAGACTCTTGTGGCACTCGCTTTTGGCACGTGTCCATTGCAATCACCTGGTGAACAAGTATGCAAGTCTCGAAAGTAAGCGGAAAAGTTGGACGGCTTGTTTATTATTATTATTATTATTTATAATCGTGTGATGGCCACATGAGAGAAAGTAGTAAGAGCGAAGAAATAATTTAGTCCATTTGTTGCAATCTTCAAAAGGATCAAGAGCCATTTAAGTGGTGCTAAAATTCACAAGGTAGCTAAAAGAGAGACCCGAGAATCACTTGTACTTTACATTGACCGTATGTACTAGCTATTGGTATTCGTGACAGGCAAACAGTTTGCTGAACACAGTGCGATACACTGCAAACGGCACTGATTGATGTCCTTTCAACTGATTGAGTCAATGTCGACAAGGTAGAACTGTATACAGGTACCTCCAGTATGGACACTGCAGTCTCTCTTAGACAGACTAGTGCTCGTTACAGATGCTAAGTTGATTACATCAGGTATTCACACGCACTCATGCACACACATACACACTTACATACGCTGAAACTTCTCACCGGAGTGGTCTGTTTCATGACAACAATATATAATTGCGAGCTCAATAAGGGCAATTCCGATTGTGCCGTCGTTAAAATGCAGTGTTCGTGGCGTGAAGGCTTCAAGGTTCAATAGCCTATAGTCTGAGCTGTCTGGACAGCACGTGCCATAAAGCTCACGCACAGATACGATCGCGGTGCGGTTCCGCGAACAAGTAGAAAACAGTAACTACGCAATCAGCTGGCTGATTGTGGCCTGCTAAAGGGTCAAATGAGACGAATCTACATTTAGAATATCATATAGCATATTTTCATAAAAGACGCTTGCCGTAACAAATGTTGAACTTGGCGGTGATAATAATAATGTCTCTGCTCTTTATTACCTGAAGAAGCCAATTGGGGTCATTCTCCGCACTAGTGAATCAGCTAATTAAGGCGCATGCGTGTTTTATTATATCGAAACAAATTGAACTGTTTTTGTTAATGTTCACACAAAAAGATCGTCTCAGTATTCGAGTACACAGAAACAACATAATGCTGTTGTTAGAGCTTGCTGTTTACAATGCTCAAAATATTGTTCGAGTGGTCGCTTGTATGCTGCTTTTGGTCATAATCGATGGGTTCGTCGGTGACGTCGTCGTTGTGTGACCCGAACGTTCAGTTCGCACAAATGTGTTTCTATAATAACGCACACGCACACACCGTGAATCTGTTTGTGGTAGTTCTATAAACGCACGTGTAAACGCGACACAGAAACGCTTTCACTTCGATTAAGAGTCTCGATTGATTACGTACGATCGATAGCACTCAGGGCAGAGAGCGTTCATGATCAATGACAAGCTTGACGCTTCTTGTGGATAATATACTACCTCGAAAGTGCATGTGTTATTTTACTGCGAGCGTGTGTGCGTGTCACCGAAACACGTGGAAACATTGGACAATAGCAATACTAGCGAGCATAGAATCAATTGAAATACGAATGAAAAAGGAAATTATAATAAATAAAGAGAAATTCGTCGTCGAAATAAACGAATAGACCTGCAGTCAGCGAGGGCATGTTAGCGAATGTTTTGCGCGTGCCACATTGCGTCGTCGAAGCTCTTCAATCGCGCCAATTTTCGCAATGATAGCGATGGCAAACGTGGGCGGAGTTTGTAACTTGAACCTGCCACTGCTAATGCGACAATCCAACTGCTGCCATCAAAACAATAACAGCAGTCACAACCACGATAACTAACTACAATTTTCAGCTGCTGCATGCGTTCAGATGCACATGTTACAATAGACACTCAATGAATGCGCATGCGTTTAATGCTTCGGCGTTTTTTTTGTCAACCGCTGTCTTCTGGTGTGACGATTGTATCCGACTGTCTGTCTAGATGTATGACTGACTGGCTGGCTGGCCGGTCGGTCGGTTGGTAGTCGATCGACTGCTAAACTTGCAGTGAAGCCGACATTAGCCATTGTTGCGTTGTGGCACATTCGAGGCGAATGTTAGATCCGAGAGCGAGATGTTATGAGCGAGGGTGCGGGCCAAGCACTTTATGTGCGACTGTGTGGCTGTATGACGACAATTACTTTGGCTCATGCAAGCAAAAATGAGCCAAGTTGCGTGTGTTTATAAAATGGCACTCAGGTGAGCCTTATATAGGCGCCAGAACGACCAACAACCACAGTACGTGCTGCTTTTTGCAAGTCCGTGAATGCGTGCGTGCGTGCTTATTGTCCATGCAGTGTATGTGTACGTGTTCGCGTCAATAGAATTCTATGCCTGCTAGCTCCTTAGTATTGTGTGCATACCCGTGTAGCTAATGCGAGTGTTTGTGTGGCGAATGTGTGCGTTTCGATCGAACCGAACACGAGTGAACAAACGAACAAGCGCGCAAGTGAATTCGCGGTGAATGCGGGTGTTTCAATACGCAAAGCGCGAATCACCACTATAGATCTGATTTGCTCTCGAAAAGCTATTAAGCTGATCTCGCCACTGATGATTCGAATTAGTAAAGCACAGTAACAAACGCAATGCAATGCTATGAAATCCAAGGTTATAATTCTCAACAAATTTATTGAAAATACGGAGACCTATTGATTGAATATCGTTCATCATACGAGTCGAGCCAAGTCAAGTCAGGTCAATTCGAATCCGATCAAATCATCAGCGAGCAATATATTAGCTCATAGCAAAGCACAATATTTTCATCATTGAGAGGATTTAGCGGCCAATCAAATGCACACGAACCAATGTCGAATGGCTTGAGTGTCACCTATATGAATGGGCATCACAGCGACAACAATATCATGTCCCATGCAAGGACACACAATGTTGAGATCGTTGGCACCGAGCCAACAATTATGGGAGACGCAACGCTAGACAACATCTCGGCTCATCCCCAACTGGTCAGTGTAGCTCAACCACAGCGTCAATTAGTGTGTACCAGCACAATTGTCGACGACGGCGGCACCAACGTTGTCGGCGACGATCCGCACAACGATGACTATCTAATCAATTACATTATCAATAGTAGTATCAATGACACACTCGACACCGCCAATCAACAAACTTTTGATCTCAGCAATAGTAATAACAACAACACTGTCACAATTGACCATTCTGATGACAATAACAACAACTCTCATAGCCATAACAATCACGATCATCGCTACCTGTCCACAACAGCAACGTCGGTCCATCAGAACTATTTGCCATTGGCTGCGCACAATTTGCAACCTCAGCCTCAACACGAGCACCTTATACACCAACATCAGCAGACAACACAACAATCAGAGCTGAATAATCATCATCAGCAGCAGCAGCATCAATCACGTCGCAATCATGAGCCACGTGAACAAAATCAAACACAACAACATAATAATAATAACAACAACGACGAAAGTAACAACAACATGATTAATGGCAATGGCAATGGTCTGGTCAACTCCATCAGCATGGATGTGGCCGCTGTCGCATTGCCTAATCCATCGAGCTATTCCACATTCATCACATTGACGCCGTTATGTGCAACGGCAGCCGCTTCCGGTGTGCCAATCACTCACCATTCGATGGATCTTGCGCCTGTCGATTCAACGATGACCATGATGTCAAGCTCCCCATCGTTGGGGCTGCATCACCCACACACAGCAACACATCAAGCATCGCAACATTTTTGCACACTTTATCAAAGTCACACATCGCTAACCAATTGCGACACTGATGTGACAACATTGGGCCAATTAGATTTACCTGTTGGACGCCACCTTTATCATATAGGCTGTCATCAAGAAATCGGGTCCAATTTGTTTGACACCGCACCAGAGCGTGGCGCCTCAGTTGACTTAATTGATCTTGATCATACGACATTGCTATCGCGCACTCACATGGCTTCGACCTCATCGTCATCATCAACATCGTCGGGACGGTCATCGTCATCGTCGTCGAATCCTCAACAACAAGTAACAGCAACACACAACACTAATACCAATATCAATCGTGGCATCCAATTAGTCAATGCTCATCTAACCGATTCGTACACGATCAATAATGATTGTAATAACAAATCTAGTCAAAGCATTCCAAGCATGTCCAACGATGTGCGTCACAACAGCAATAATAGTACTTGTAACAATAATAGTTCATTTAGTCATGCCAACTACGATCACACTAACGGAAACAACCTAAATAACCAAAATCATCATCATGGAAACATCAAAGGAAAGCACAACAATCGTAACTTCAGTTCCTCGACAACAACTACGCCGGCTAGTTATCGTTACGCTAGGTTAGCCAGCTATCAGAAGCGTTCCCATGTTTATTCAACCCGCAGCTCGTCCATAAGAGTCCATCATAGATCCACAACAACAACATCGGAATCTAGACCCACGTCCTCGTCGTCTAGTTTAAGTCGTGAATCGTGCACGACGAAGCCATCGATGGCTCCCAACAAGCGCAACTCCAGTTTCGACGTCGATGACGGACTTACTAACCTAAGCTGGTTGTACAATTTTTCACTCTTTGAAGCAATACTTAATCCACACGTTCAACAACGTCACCGATCGCTGACATCTAATCCCGCTCAACAGCAATGTAAATCTTGCTCGCCTAAGCCAATATTAGATCACCAGGCCTCAACATCAGGCCTGATGATGAGTAATGTTATTGCCACTGACAGCACACACCCCACTCGAACACTGTCTCAACAATCCAGCAACAGCCACAACAAAACACCGTCCAATACCAACAACAATAACATTGTAGAGGGTGCATACATTCATGACAATACAGTGCTCATACGTGACATCAATCTGGCAACTGCATCTTCATCTTCGCCGTACAACGATGGATTTAATGATTCAATCATGGGTGATGCTCATCACATTTCTTCTTGAGGATCCTGCGAGTGCATGGCGAAAAGATGTGATCGGTGGGGGAGCTTGCCACAAAGTTTCGCGTCACTTGTCGCCGCTTGACAATAGCAGGCGTCGCGCTTACACATGATCTCTGAACACCAGCGGCAGAATCTAAGGAGCTTTCGTCGTGCGAACGCTTGCGGTCAGATCCGTCGTCGTCAGAATCCCCATCGTCATCTTCCTCCTCTTTATCGTTTGTGAGATCCTTCATTTCCTCGGCCATATGGTCTTCGCCATTTTCTCCTTCTGTAGAGCTATGGTCTATATTGGCATGTCCTTTGAGCTTAGATTTGGACCCAAGTGTTTCCTCACAGACCTCACTACCTTCGCTCTCGTGAGCCTCACTATCGACGAAATCGGCCATGATGACTT
>JAIFTH010000318.1:0-35023 GCA_019968535.1 Fragariocoptes setiger
TGATCCTTGCATAGCATCGATGCTCGACGAGGATCACGCCGATGCTAGCAGCGCCGCATCGACGAGAGCTGAGCTGCCCGAGCATGCGATCATCGCATCGCGCATATGATCCGCAGCTGAGTTTTAACATCGTCCTGCTCAGCTCCCATCACTAACGCTAGAATTACCGTCAAATCATATGGAAGCTGTTCAAATTTAGCGCTCATGAGCGAATCCATTCAGTGGAGTTCATTTCACTGCATGCTGTGTGTGGGATGATCATGTTGTTGTTGCGTGTATCACGTGACTAGATTATCGCGCCCGGTGTACGCTGTTATATTATTACTATAATCATCAGCATATCCATCATCATTACAATACTATTATTATTTTCAAAAATTTATCAATACATTGCACTATGGCTGACCCTGTGCATGAATTCAATCTGATACTTGAGAGATGGCAAACCGAGGTATATTCTCATCCAGGCACCGATCCTATACCAATTCTCACGTTAATTGCCGAGCTCATCGAACGTGAATTGGCCATTTACCTCAAGATGCCAATCGATCCTTATGATGAGCGACATCCATCTCGCACCAATCCAGAATGTTCATTGGGTCAAATTCTCAAGGCTCTATTCAAAGTCGAAGAATTCATGGCCACCTTATCGGTCGATTATATTTTGGCGTCGAACAACTTTTCTCTCAATTGCATCAGCTGTCGTCTGTTGCTCGACATTCTCCCTGGCCTGGAGTCGTCTGTGGTGTTCATGGACTCTGAGAATTTTGTTCCCACACTGATCAATTGGGCTGAAACTGCCGAGCACCCATTGAACGCATATGCCACGGGTCTATTAGCTGCCGCTATGGAAATATCCGACATTGCTTTCGCTCACAACGAGCAAAACAATCACTTGGTACCTATCATGTTGGCACGTCTTCGGCAGCTCAATCCTTATCCGTTCGAAGTCTCTGCCGAAGAGTCATGTGATCGTCTGGATCCGCGCGACTTCATCGACAGTGAGAATCGACCAGATTACAAGAACAAGAAGTTAAAAATCAATGGTACCCCAATCCGTTCCCCGATCCAGAATGAGTGCTCTAATAGCTCTTGGGCTGAAATTCACATGTCTGGCTCGTATCAAATGGATCCGTTATCTATAGTTATGCAACAGAGATTCATCCTCCAATATTTAGCATCAGTGGCTGGTTACCATTACCCATCGGCCAGTAGTCGCGCTGAATTTCTAGTCCACATGTTTGAGCATAAGGCTTTGTCGCACATTCTACATTTTATTGATCCTCGCAAGAACAAAGATATTCGCTTGGCATTCGATGCTCTCAAGTTTTTGTCACAACTACTGTTGTACAAAAAGTTCGCTCTTCAATTCCTCGACCACGGAGGTCTTCAGCAGATTCTCAAAGTGAGCCAACAGGGAATGGCCTCATCGGGAGTTGCTGCTTGTTTATATTCATTGGCCAAAAATCGTGACGTCATGGAGCGCATTTGTTTGATGCCGCGATCGACAACAGAATCCATGGTTGATTATTGTCAATGGTTATTACTGTGCTCCTACGAATCAAGCAGATGTCATGCGTCGGAATTTTTTGCTATCTGCTTTCAGTTTCCGTTATTATTACGGTTGTTCGACAAGAAGGATGGATTACGAAAACTGATGAATGTTATGCGCACCAAGGGAATTTTCGACGACACGCCTCCTGATGAACTTACTGAGGATGAGATTTTTTCCCGTCGTCAAACTGCTCGTCACGTATGTCCCGCTCTACAAAGTTATACACGAGCGCACTTCATTCTCGAGACCCAAAAGGTGCTGACACCTAATGGACAACAAATAAACGATGATGAGCACAAGGCAATTGAATTGTCTGATTCTGTCACTATGGAATATGTTGAGAGGCATAGGCAGTCATTAGAGAGCAGTCAAGACAACAAAAATCGCCAAGCACCTCTACGAGTCAGCTGGGAAGCGTTCGATCGTATGCAAACGGTTGAGAGATGCTTCTCAGATTTACTCAAGCTCATCGCACGAGCTCTATTTGAGGGTCGCTATTCTGGTCGTCTCGAAACTATCCGCAATGCGCTCGAAGTCATGCTCTTGGCTTCGTTCTCACCAAAATTCCAACACCATTTGTTGCACGAAGTGATAAAAATGAGTGATCCGTTTCCGAAGGAAAACAACGCCCTCACGATAATAATGATGTGTGCAGATCCCAAAGTGATAGACCAATTAGAAGAAGTCGAAGCTCAAAAGTCAGCTCTAAACATAATCGTGAATCTTGTCTGTTATACACCTACGCCCAGCCATCGCATTAATTCAGTAGCTTGCAATGAAACTTTGAATTTGACCCCAGGTATGCCGTCCAGTGCTCAAAAAGTCACTCAAGCATTATCGCGAAGAAGATCTCTGGGCGCAAGGATACGTAATGCTGTCTGGTCAAACAATGGCACAATGGTACTTCCTAAGCTGTTGACAGTTACATCTCCTGTAACCGAAGCAGACGCTATTCGGGCCCTTGCATGTCGGGCTCTCTCTGGTTTAGCTCGTGAAGAAAATGTTCGCCAGATACTGAGCAAATTACCTATATTCAATGATGATCAGATACGTCTATCCATACATAAGCCAGTGTTGCCTGATAGACGTAAAGCTAGGGATCAAGGAGAATTCCGTAAACTTTATGAAATGGTAACAGGTTTATCAAGCACTTCTTTTCAAGGTATGGAGCCGTCATTAGCCGAGATTCGACGCCGTCGCGTAGTAGCGCAAACAAAAATTGAATATGATAAAAAAGAAGCCTTATTGTTGATGTGTGAATATCTTAAAGCTAACAATCTAGAGAATGAGATGATGCAGCTTTTATCGCAAGAACCAGCCCAGACTTTGGCTGCTTTGGAGAATACATCTATCACACCTGCCAAGCCAATTAATGGTGTCGCCCAACGCAATAGTTTGCCGTCTACACCGTGCACTAATAGTGCTAATCTCAATGGAACGCCATTAAACAGATACAAAGTGAATTGTCGTGCCCCAAAACAAACCCCACTGCAACAGATTTCTAATTGCACACCTTCCATGGTATCTTTTGTGTCTACGCCTCGACACAATTCGCCACAAGCCAGTAATAGGGCCACTACTCTAGATCACATATTCACGGAATACCTCCGCTCACAACATGGTTCGTGCAAAAACCCGGTTGCGACCTGTCCACCTTTCTCATTGCTCGCACCTCACAGGTGTCCTGAACCGACTAATCGAGGATATGCAAGCTTCAACATCGCATCGCGATTAATGAAACGCACTTACTTCCCTCCGGCTGGCGGACTGTATGGCACTAAATATGATCGAAATTACATATACAGCAAATATAGGCCGCACAAGACCGTTCGGGATGCTCTAGAAAATCAAACTTCTTGTTGTGCATTCTCCGTCACGGATCATTTCCTCTTCATAGGCACACAAACTGGAGTTATGAAGGCTTATAATCTCGACACAAACCTTGTTGAGGCCAATTACGAATGTCATAACGCACCACTTTCATTTATCCAACCTTCTAGAGATGGATCTTTGATCATAACTACCGCACCAAACTCTAATCGTCCTGAGTGTATTGTGTGGACCTTCACCGACATGTTTGATCGTAAGATAAAATTTGAAGACGATTACCACGCTGAATTTGGAAAGGCTTCGTCGTCGTTCATTGTGAGCACAAGCCATGCAATGGCTAAGTTGTGGGACGTAAATACGGGAAAAGTAGTTCGCAACTACGAGGGCAACCATGGCTACACGTTTAATATGGCCACAATGAGTTGGGACGACACTCTCGTTCTCAATGATGGCGTTCTGTGGGACATTCGCACAGGTTCTATGGTGCATAAATTCGACAAATATAATGACAAGATCAATGGTATATTTCATCCGAATGGTAACGAAATCATCGCCAACACTAAGATTTGGGATCTCCGTAGATTTCGCCATATGCGCGATGTCCCAGAGTTTGATCAGTGTAATCTCAAATTCAATTCTACCGGTGATGTCATATTCTCGACAATATTTGAGGAACTTTACGACGATACGCAAAGTGAATTCAAAACCTCATTCCGTACGTTTGACTCTTATGATTACTCAACCATCGCCACTATTGACCTACGACGTACACTTGTAGATTTGGCGATTGAGTCAAGAGATGAATACATCGCTCTAGTGGAGGCAACTGCCGTGACACGAAACGGTGATTCCTATCCAGGGGACAATATTTGTCGAATTTACGAGATAGGCAAATCTAAATACGATGGTGATCTTGATATTGTCGATGATGATGACGAAGATGACTCTCTAGTCGACGACGAGGAAGATGATGATGATGACGACGATGACGATGATGATGACGATGAAGAAGTAGAATTCGTGCTAGATTCAGACAACGAAGTCATTAGCGGCGGTGAAGATGCAAGCGAACATGACTCTTCGGAGTCTAGTGTTACCATTTCTGGAGAGGATGAGTTGAGCGTCTTTCCCGATCGTTACTACGTTGGACAACAAATCAATGATCGCGTCAACAGTGATGTTGATGATGAGGAAGACGATGATGACCAATATGTGGATCTAGACGACTCGTTCGACTAAAGCAAAGGATGCCCTAATTTTAAGCGGATCCAAAATCGAAACGGAGATGAATTCAATCAAGCCCATCTTTGATGCACCCCATTAACTTGTTGCCATTAGATTATAAAATATAGAAAACTTTTCATGATTTTTATAACGATAAACTCCTGTTCATGATAATTTCTGTGTAAATCTATAGAGCCATAATCGATTTTGACAGAACGAAGGACTGTCGACTGATTCGTTTGGCTGTGTTGTGCTCTTTAGTAGATTATAGTAGAGTATGATGCTCATGTAAATCTTTTATTGATCAGTTTTGTTGTATATCTGAAGGCTGAGTTATTACTTGAGGTGAGAAGTTTTCATTGCATGCGTCGTTGAACTTGCGTGCGTACATATCCAAGCGCTGCGTCATCGCAAAACCGAAGTGATCCCTTGATTGTCGACAGAGATTAAGATCGATTTCGGCAATCAAGAGACCCTCGCGTGTTCGACTGAGACCTGGTGTGCGGCGACCGTCTGGTGCCGTTATATAGCTGGAACCATAGAAATGTCCGAATGTTTTGTGCGCTGACTTTCCATCGCCTGAAGTGAACTCATTGGGGAATTGCTCACTTCCGACACGATTGATAGCACAGGTGTAGTATGAATTAGCAATTGCTGCATTACGAGCTTCAATAGGCCACATGGTCTCGCTGAGTGTGTCGACAGTTGCTGAGGGATTAAAAACTATCTCAGCACCGTTGAGAGCGTACATAAGCCAATTCATCGGATGATGACGTCCATAACAAATATTGATAGCAATCTTGCCGAATTCAGTGTCAAATACTGGATGACCGATTTGACTCTCCATATAATAAGTAGATTCGTTAAAATCGCCAACACGTGGTATATGATTTTTACGTGATTTGCCCATGTAACGGCCGTGGTTATCGATTACGACAGCTGTGTTCCAAATTGTGTCACAATGGATCGAATCACGTTCAAGAATGGGCGAGACAACAACCACGTTGTATTTGGCAGCGTATGGTTTCAAAAAGTTGGTCGTAGGTCCATCCTGCGCAGATTCGGCAAATTCACACCAAGGCACCTTTTCTCGAGTGCAGAATGCAAATGGCATAGTCCAAGCTTCTTGCATACACACAATGTTGACATTGGCCGCGCCAGCCGCATCTAAAATGATGCCAATCCATTCATGTAAGCTTTGCATCTGTCGTGTTACTGGTGCATCCGTTGGAACTCTTATGGAGTTTTGAATGATGCCCACTCTGACCAATCTCGGCCGGCGCAGTTGTTCTTCAGGGCAATCGAACTTGTAGGCTTCTATGTTTAATTTGTGATGCCAAAAGCGCGTAGCCACATGATCAATATCAATCTTGCTTTAATGGACATATTAGAATTAATTGTGAAAGTTGAACGAATAGCGGAACCAACATAGCGAGAGAACTTACCCCAGACTGCCCCCATAAAGAATGCGATTGATCTCTTTAATCTCGGTTTCGTCCGTGACACGTTCATTGATGATGCTTTCAATCGACTCCGTCTGCTTAGATCTCGCCATTATCTTGAATGTTTGGAGATTTGATACGAACAATAGATAAATTAAACTAATAACAGTACATCTAACATGGATAAAATCATTCACAATATTGCGAGCTCTACCCTGTGCATCAGAGTAAGGTTCACGATCTTGAGGCGTGGCTTTGCACAGTGAACATTGGTCTGACAATTAGTGAGATCAACTTTTGCAACGTTAAACACTCGAGCTAGCGAAAAGGAACGCGCTGTTCAGTCAGAAGGATCAGATAGTCTGGTATCTGGCCTACAAAGTTAGTGAAGCTGGCTGGGCTTCGAGCAATCATGTTTGGTCCGGCTGCGCTGAGTTGCTTCGGGCGTCGGAGCAGCTTCAAATTAGACTGTTCAATTGTCGCAGCGTGACAGCGAGATTGCGCGAATTGCACTCGATACGCACCGGACAGTAGCCGGCTGCGCGGTCGCCACAACACGCAGGTCCCGCCACAAACTGCGACAGCAGGAATCCTGCGCTACGAGAAGTCATCTGTGAGTGTGCATTGCCCAACTCTAGGAATGCGATCAAACAAATAAAGCCAATAAAAATGAGCCAACGGATTGTTTATTTAACCAAACCTCCAGCCTTCATTCATTATCGTTTGTTTGACATAACGACGTTTAATTATTTGAACGTGCTTACACTTTCCAAATATGAGTAAGAAAACAAAAATTGAGAAAAATGTTCGATACGAAGTGGACATTTCAAAGCATCCTGAATTTTCTTACAAAGATCTGATCGCCGGTCACGATTTGGACGCTCTATCGAGGCATGAGCGTCAACGATTGGATGATCACATTGACAAAGGTAGTGGTTATGATCTCAAAGATCCTTTCATAGACAACGATGAGGCCTACGATGAGTTGGTTCCGTCGACATTGACCACCAAATATGGTGGCTTCTATGTCAACTCTGGAAAACTTGAATTTAGACCATTAACAAGGGAAGAGTTAGGTGTTCCACAGCCCCCCAAGCAAGCCGCAAAGCACTCTAATAAGCCGCAACCGCAGTTGCAACCAAAGAGTAAACCAGTACCAAAGAGTAAGCCTACGAGTAAACCTAAACCCATGCCTACAATACACCCATGCACGTCTGGCCCGACAGTGTCTTCAATCCTATCCTCTTTACCTCCAGCAGCACCACCTCCTACAACAGCCCCTCAAATATCGCTACCACCCCGTCCTCCCCCAGCTCACACGTCCAATATTTCAAGACCACCTCAGTATGATATCTCGCAATTACTGAATTCCAGTCAACAAATGAACTTGCTAGCCCTGTTTTATCAGCAAAGATTTGCCCAGCCCAGGAAATAAATATCACCTGAAACTTTTACTATATTCGCTAGTTGGTAGAATTAGAATTTTACCAAATTAGTTCTGTGTAAAATAAAATAAAAATAAAATTATGCTAACGATCCATAGTGTCCCGAAATGTGCGCAATAATTACCACAGAGAACATTGGAAGCGTGAACAAGCACGCCTGCGGGGAGTTGAAATGACACATCAGCTGTTAGCGACCTCTATGTTTTTAGGTGTTTATCTCGATACCTATTGCGGTCGGTTCGGGAAATTGGTTGTACCTCTAGCGTCGCGGTCTTTTGGGCTAGAAAAAAAATGATTACATATTATTGTTTGTCTTGATGGTCTTCACAGAACGTGCGGGTTCTGAGTGGGTGCTTTTCCCCTTTTTATATTTATTACAGGCACTTTTCTTTTAAAAAAATGAGTAATTACACCGCAAAAACAGACAGAATTATTTATAACATAAGTGTAATATGTATTTTTACACAAAATATTACTCCCCAGAGAGCGCCGTCGGCGGACTTCGGGTTAGCAGCGTTTGAATGCGCTGCAAAGTATAATCCACAGTGCGAAAGCACGGCACTTTGGCGTCTTGTTTTTATATTTTGCGTCCCAGAGAATATTGAGTCGAAATGGCATAAAGTTTGTGGTATGAACAAATCAATATGGATGAAGAAGAATTCTTGGTGTCAAATATCCAGGAACTCGAATTTTTCGTATATATTCATGTGTAAGCCGTCTTTCTGAGGTCCCATATACCGATCGTTTTCGAAAGTTCTCGTCACGGATCAGGTTTCGCAAAAATCTTTGGAACACTCCCGACCCTAATTCGAATTGGGGCCCACCAATCTAATAGCTCAATACTGCTATACACGTTCCCAGATGTATGAAGAAGAATTATATTGATGTATGAATGTATTAGCTATCGGTGTGTTTGTAGCTTCAGTCGATAGCAATGACATCTATTTGGACATTTGATCCGGAGCACGCTGCCAAAAAGCTGCGTTCATTAATTAAAAAAGAGGCCAATTCAGGTGAGCTCGAGCTGGACAGGGAATCCGTTCAGACCCTCAAAGAAATATGTAGAAAGTTTGGTGAACCAATAATCAAGGATGCATATAATCAATGCATGGCTTACCTATGTAAAAACCATTCACAAGTACGGATAGCTGCATTGAACCTAATCGACTTCTTCTTTCAACGATCACACAAATTTCGCTGTTCGTTGCTCGATGATTTTGACACATTCCTCATGCTCACTATTCAAGTGACACAAAGCGAGAAAGAGAAAGTTGACTTGCCACCACCGAAGAAATTTTCACAAATACTCAAGGAGCGTACAATCAAAATTATAAATGCTTGGAACGCTGACTATGGCGATGGTTATGAAAAATTACGCTACGCTCACCGATATCTTCGAGAGCATCGACTTGTTGATTTCGCCCAATCGAGAATCATTGATCGTGAAGCCCAAATACGTGAGGCAGAAAAGCGTGCTAAGCAAGAAAAACTGCTTCTCAAGATGATTAAGAATCGAATCATACAATTAGATGAACTTGCTCCAGAAACCGACCAATTGATTGCACAAATCGAGTCACTCCTTGAAATCATCATGCCGTCCATTATGAATGAATCGTCTCAGAGTGTTGAAAACGATAGTGGGTCTTCCAACAATCATCAGGATTCAACGGAGATTGAAGAAGTAGATGATTTTCAAAACTCTTCTACAAGTCGCCGTCTGCATGGTATCATTCATTATGGACAACAGGTGGAGATTGAAATCAGCCCGTATGTGTCTGTAGTCAGGAATGAAGAGAATGATTCCATTATCGACTCACTCAAAGATCTAAGGAAAGAACTAGTTGACAATAAGCTTCCAAAGCTCAAAGTTATAATGCAATCAATGACAAAACGGGCAGAATTGTGCACAGAGCAGATCAAAAAATGCATTGATCTCAAGCATAAAGCAATGAACACAGTCATTAGACTCAGTGAACTAAAAATAGTTGAAAATGGCCAAAATACATCAAAGGCGAACCTAAGTGGAACAACACTAGAAAATGAATCGAACTCAGATGACCAAGAATTTGAGGAGGTGCCTGAAAAAGAGGACCTTGAATTGTACATACCCAAAAGCATGCGGTCAGAATATGGAATCGAAGAGCCTCAAGCTGATAGTCACCAACCTTCCACTTCAAGATATCAAAGTGAAGTTCGACCAGCATGCAAAGCGCAATTGCCGACAGGAAAGTTATGTCCACGACGTGACAAAGTAAAATGTCCATTTCATGGTAAGATTATACCACGCGATGAGTTCGGAGTTCCAATAAACGAGTACGATCGATGTCGAGAGGAGCGCCAAGCAGAGTGCAATGCATTGCCAGAATGGCAAGATCCTGAGCTATTAAGAGACATTCAAGCAATGATTGGAATAGACTTGACAATGCCAAACAACAAGACACACTCTCAGAAAAAGAAATCCAAGCTTGTCAATGCCAGAACATGTGACTTAACTCCACAGCAACGTCTCCAAAAACGAATGAAAAAGATGGCCTCTTGAGATTTCTTTTATTCAATTTTGACCCCTGTTGATCGTTGATGGCTTGTCCAAATAGTTAGTCCTTTCCAATTGTTTTGTCTGAAGTTTTAGAATATCTAGGATCTCTTGATATTCAGAGATCATATTTCCAACATGTTAACATCGAACTTGAGCGATCTCATCGGAACTCGAGATCAGGAATTCTACTGATTTGACACAATTCCTGCAGGAATAGGTTTTCTTCATTTCTTCATTCGCAACGTAGAGTTTGTTTACAAATACCTCAATGATGAAATCAAAATTTCTATAACCACGCTCTTTTCTCAAATACCAACCATAATCGAGGCATAATTAGCACTCCAGAAAGAAGATGACCCACTCCTGGGTGTTCAGAAATGGATGTAGAGCAACTAGAACTGTGTGTCGTATTGGTAACAAATATGGGCTTGAAGTCAATTTGGAGCAACAAGAAGTCGGCTGCTGATACTCTAAACAGTGATGACGATATCGAAACAATCAAGCACCATATTCACGAGTGGATTGACCAATTAGGTTTCAAATCCGCTGCCGCACAACGATTGGCACACCCTATAACTAACCACAAGCGACTGAGTCAACCATCTGATCGAGTCTACCTATTAATTGACAAATCGAGCGAAGACTTTCGTCCTGTGGGTTTGATGCGATTAGCCATAAAAGACTTATTTCTTGATGGTCCCGATCAATTGGAAAAATGTCAAGATTGTCCTTGTGTGATGGATTTCTATGTCACTGATGAGAGACGTGGACTGGGCCGTATGTTGCTCGATATATCATGTAAAGACATGGATTGTGAATCTCACGACCTTTTCTTCGATCGTCCATCTACGGCATCGATATCTTTCATGAAGAAACATTTCGGCTTGCAACCGCATCACTATTTCAACAAATTTTCCAAGTTTGTATAACTCTCCCTCCTCAACTCACATTGAAGAAATCCATCATTCAGTCCTCTACATCATTTCACTAAAATTGCGATCCAAAGAATCAAAAAAGAATAGAATTGAATCTATTCTCAAGAAACAGTCTACTTGAATAAAAATCTCTCAAAGTTTTTGCATATCAACAATAAACTTTATTTCATCTATCTTCTTTAAGATAAATTCACGAAGGACGTATATTTTTTCAATTCGTAAGCATTTTTATTCTGAGTTGTATTGATTTGCTTTACTATGATTGAGATGCAAACAATGCAACGATCAACTGTTTTGAACAAATAATAGCAGCCACTGTTTCATGTTCGATCACGTCAAGGACGGATCATAAGAATCAAGTGCTGGCACAAGCCAAGCGCAAAAGAAGAATCCAAGAAAGTGAAGTACAGCAGCCTAAGATAATTGAATGAGAGTCGAGTACAGGGTTAAATTTGAAGTAGGAAGTAGTTTTGAATAGAGTGACTGGATTATGTGATCATGTTGTTGGTTGGAAGTAACTTTACGTTTTCCATGAGATCTCTGTCGATGTAACTAAACCCACCAATTTTGAATCCAATATCGTAGCAATTCACTGTGTGTAGACTCTCGTCAAGCTTTGTTTGATTGAACACAATCAGTACTGAATTATACTTCCATCTTATTTCGAGACAATTTGCTATAGATTATA
The DNA here is from genome assembly GCA_019968535.1 of Fragariocoptes setiger. Lineage (NCBI taxonomy): Eukaryota > Metazoa > Arthropoda > Arachnida > Trombidiformes > Phytoptidae > Fragariocoptes > Fragariocoptes setiger. The sequence goes on from JAIFTH010000318.1 coordinate 11,656, forward strand.
CATACGATTTCTTGCATGGTCTCCGGAACATATTTGTATCTAACGATGCTGTGAATCAATAGCCGAATTTTTTGACCCTGTTATTTATAAGAGAACACAACCTCAATCCTTCTGCTTCTAAACGTTACGTTTAACTAACATAACAGTCTACGAGGAGAAAATCTTTCAACAAAAGTCATAAGGAGATTAGAGATGAGTTTACTCACCAATTTGTGAAGTCTACATGGTGCATAACTTTGAAATAACAGAAAAAGTGTGAAAAGTATGACCAAGAGTCCAGGATCAATGTCTCGTAGAACTTCTGTGCTCATATGGTAGATGCAATAAAGCAAGAACACTCCGCTTGAGTAATACATTACCAGCACTTTGTTCCTCCAGAACGCACTCAATCTATAACTTATTGCGTATAGTGGCACAATAGAGTTGAGGGAATACTTAAGTGCTTTAAAATTGAGCTCATTCGTCTCGGTCGAGTGCCGATATTCGCGTAAAACGTGCACAATCTCATTGTAACGCGTGTTGAGTATCATGCATGACAAATGCATGTTGATTGCTTGATTAAGATAATCATGTATTAGACACAACATGTAAATCGATTGGCATACTATTGTAATGTAAAAAATCAGAAGATTCTTCGGATTGTCGGGCAATTCGTACAAAGTTATCGCTTTGTATATATAAGCGACAACAACTATTTGCCCAATCAAACACGAGACAGGACGATTGTAGCGTCGAATATTCGAATAATAGGCTCGCTGTCGAGCGAACTGATTGTTGTCTAAGATGTGCAACAAATCGTCGACTGTCTGATCGCTAGGTTTCAACGTTTCTGATATGACAATTGAGTGGCCAACAATTAGAAAATACAGCTCGACCCAATAAGAGAAGTTCACGAGTAAATAATGTGGATCTGCGAACAGAATTCTTGTAGGCTGGTACCGAGCCACAATTGAGGACTCAAATGTGAATGACGTACACAAAACTGCAAAACTTAAGCACATGGGTACCAAAATAAGTTTGTTGTGATAATTATACATTTTTTTTCATCTTGTATACAGTTGCTTTCAGAAATCGTCATCAATATCAAATATGGTTAAGAGGCAAACGATGTGTTGCCACAAAATGTACTCAGTGTTGCCTAAAGATTACATCATGAATGAACAAAGCTACCTGAAATTCAAGCGTGCGGACTATTTCCTGCGCAACTGATGACTTTTCATAAGTTTCATGCATTTATGAATTAAGCCTCGATAATTATACCGCTTTTGGTGTGCGTCGTCAAACATACAATACTTTTGAACTCTATATTACAAACTCTGATAGTACCGCACGAGCAATATGTGTCGCTCAATTCCACATGAAGCAGGTTCACAAGGCCGTTGTTATGAGCTGGCTGATTCCAACATCATGAATTCATGCAGCCAACTCAACCAACTATGGCACTTTAAGCCGTGCAAGAAAACACTTGTACGTGCACAAAAACAGTTCGATGACAACGGTTGCTTGTGGTAACAAAAGTTCTGTTGTTTATGTCATCGCTTGTTGGCCGTTTGGTGCGAGCATAGATTGATATGAGCTTGTCATGATGCAATAGTTATGAAAATACGTTCATAGATTGACCTTGATCAAATATTGATAGGTTACAGTCATGAAAACAATGGCCACAAATTCAACACCGATCGAAAAGAAAAACATAGTGGGCCTCGATTTAATGAAGTGACTGTGTCATTGCGTGCAAATCGTAGCGTGCATGTGTAGTAAGATGCATTTGAAGCGGCAAAGATGGTTTTCTAAATGATCTCAGTTTGTTCAAAGTCACTGGTAGATCAAATGGAAAACCCGTCTTTGCTTCGCTGATCGATGACTGGTAGACGTTGTTTTCTATTCGAAAGGATATAATGAGATGTCAAGTTTATGAGAAGAAAGTGTGACATGATGATCGGGGTCATGGTTCGCGAAAAAATGAGATGTGTTAATTGAGATAATGTTGCGTAGACTGGTGACAACAATGTAACTTATGAAAGTGCTGAGTGCAAATTGAATTGTATATCGTGAGGCTCCTTATGATCATATCAAACGATTGTGCTTCCGATTGCGCGTGGATGTACACTGTGGCAACGCTGTTTACAATATATGATACCTGTATGAAAGGGCAATGAACTGAGAACAACAACAACTGAAAACAAAAACTAGGAGAAAAATTAATCATAGATGAATCGTAACTACAACTCGTTGGTGTGATTGTCTCATTGCTACATGATCAGCGGTGATGTGTCAATATTGTCAGTGCTGCTCTGAAGTAAGATGCTTGATTTATGAATAGATGATGTGTGTGTGTCTGTGTGTCTGTGTTTGACATGCACAGTGACGCATAGTCGTCTTTGTTTTTAACGAGAAATGGTATTTGGTTGGTTAGTGGTCTTCAAGGTGCTTGTTGTATTGAATGCATTGAATGACATTGAATTGTGGCTTGGTGCATTTTCAAACGATGCATTCAATACATTTGCATTCAATTCATGCATGCATTCCGAATATATTCACTCAACTCCATTGGCGTTAGTGTGAAAGCCGGCAAAATTGACGCTTTTTCACAATTTGAGTGTCGCCATGCGTGTGTCGTTAGTGTCGCTGTTGTCGTTGTCATTGCCGTCCTTGGTTGGTGCATTTTTCTGGTAGCGCCTGTAGATCGCAAGCGTGTATGTCAGTGTGCTTAGGCGACTGTTTTTTGCAGCATCTAGAGTCATGTTTGAGTTGAATTTTGCCGGCAGCAGTGCTGCTTCAACAAGCAGTGTGTCTGTGTAGACATTGGCACACATACACTTGACTAGCGTGAGTGCGTGTCTGTTGGTGTGTGTTTGACAAGATTGTGTGTTGTGTGGCGCCTGACGAGAGAAGGACGACACTAGGTTTTTGGACTTGAGTGTGTGTGTGTGTGTGTGTGTCTGTCTGTCTGTCTATACTCGGTTCGGTTAGACTCGACTCAAACTTGACTCAAGATGCTGCCAGACAACAGGCAACAGTAGTAGTGTATCATCAAGCAGCATCAGTATTTGGACTAATGTTGACTCAACTTGCAACACTCGTAGCAGCTGTAGCGATCGTAGCCGCGCGAACAGCAACATCTCGAACCTGCTCATCTTGGCGCACTGCACTGCATCGCATCGTCGGTTGAATTGCCTTGAATTGCGATGCATTGCTGGCGTCAAGTGCATCGGCAATGGATATCAAGCAGCGGCGGCCGCATTGCGAGCGAGCGAGCTAGCATTGAGCCAGCTTACGACGTAGTGTTTGCGCCGTGGATAGCTTGATAATGCCAGCAGCTAGTGTGCTTGTTGTTGTTGTTTGCGAGTTTGTTAGCTCTGTGAGCTCTAAAGCTACACATGGCAACGATGTGCATCGGAACGATGATGATTCTCGCTCCAAGTTTGCTTGAAGAGCAAAAGCTTGAAGATTTGTTGCTTGGTCTCTCGGAGCTCATTTAGCTCACAAGATGCTTGCGTTGCCTGTTAGCGGGCTACCCATCTATCTATCGTGAGTCTGTCCGTCCGTCCGTCCGTCCATCCGTCCGCCTTAGCTGTGTCTCAGTCTTGTTGCTCATTTGCTCACTTGCATGACAGACACGCACACCACGAACAGACGGACGCACAGACAGATGCACCAACAGAGTGACTCGCACTGACTGCTCCAATGATATTACATTGACTCTGTTGCATTGCGTTGATGATGTTGTCTAACAGCTAGAAGCTTACAGTATGCACAGTGCAGTGCACAGACTTTATGGTCACATAATAATAAACATGCTGTATGCTGTTGCACACTCACTAAATTCAGCGAAAAATCTCGCTGTCAGACACTTTGCTGAATCCTGCTCGCTGCGTCGTAGTGGACGACGACTTAAATGACTAACACCGGCTTATTCATTGGCTATGCACTTGTTGGTCGCTCACCTTGCTCGCGCCGTCTATCAGTAAATGTAAGACATTGCTTGCTTTCCTGGGTGTCGTTTGTGCTTGCAGCAGTGATCGGCGGCTTGCCGCATGCTTTTGATGCTTTTGACCGATGATGAACTCATTGGTCGCTTTAGTTATGTGCATTTGTTGGATACAAGAGATATTTGCAAGACGGGCCAAGTACATTGCAAATCATGTGCTTTAAAGGGCGATCAAGGTGGCCAGAGTGGTGCTGCTTGTTGGTTGGCTTCTCTATCTATTCTGGCTTCTCTATTGATAAACTGCAGACGCTGTTCGTGTTGTTGTTGGTATTATTTCATTTTTTTCTATCTTCAGCCCGTCATGAATCGAATGTTGTTTGTGATGACTGTGGATGTGAACGCAAGGAGGAGAAGATAAGAATTTCCTTCTCTTGCTTCAAGTTTTCTAAAATTTTGCTTACAGCAACAGCAACGTTATTTGCAAGTGTTGATGCACATTTATTGCTTGTTGACAATCGATGACTGACAATCAGACCACTGAAATTGATGCACATTTTGTCGATGTCAGTGTCAGTGTCGCTGTCGTCGTCGTTGCCGCCGTCATCGCCGCTATCGCCGAGCCATCAGTCAATGAAATGTCGAGCTTGTGTACATTTTCATCCTGTGTGCAAGCTTTAAGTGTCATTTTTTTGTCGTCCCTCGTTATACTCTCTTCAATGTGCATGTGTGTAGATGTGTGCGTGGCAATGATCAACAGTTGCACATGTTGAAAGCTAACGAACAATACACATGCACATATTCACACAAGCACATAGTGTACATAACCACACGGCATATACTAGTAAATTGTAAAGCTAGTACGAAGCTCGAAAATGGTAGCGCACCGATCTAGCGGATCCTGCAGTATCAGCGCAAGATTTTGAGCTGCCACGTAAAATTACAATTAGTTTGGAAAGGGCGACCTGATCGCACGTCACACCAGCTAGAGGCTCGCGCTGCCCCAAAACCCGGCATTGCTCTAACATATTCTGAGCATTCAATCAAACTGCCGCTCGAGCAGCTTCCAGCTCTAACTGCTCTCCACATAAACATCCATTCTGCGATTCATTCTGTGCAACTCATTGATCGCACGCACAGAATCGACGAACTGCTCTGCTCGCGTACACAGCTTATCATTAAATCATCATTTGCATGCATTGTTGACATCGATTAGCGTCAATCGTCATTATCGGTGTTCATGTTTAAAAGGTACACGTGTTGAGTACGTACTGAATCTCTCTTTAGTTTCGCTAACATGAATTCTCTATGACGCTCGACTTTTCGTGACTCGCATACAGTATTCTCGTGTTTGGCCAGAATTTCGCATGCTACCTTTGAGACGATGATGCATACTCAAGATGATGTAATGTAATGTCGAATTTGAAATATTTCGTCGCGATTCTTTGGGCAAAATCTGTAGATATTGTACAAATATTCACGCATACTTTCTATCCTTTCAATGCCATTTCTCACCTCAACATTAACAAACTTTCATTTGGACAAGAGAACATCTATTACAACGGAATCTGAAAGTAGTATGAATTACAAGATGAATACATGTATATTGTCATGTGTGAGATCTCTGAACAACTTATGAATGAGCTAACTTTTTCAGAGCTCTTGGTACGTAGAATAAGCGAATGCTAGGCTGTCTCGAATGACACGTGCTTATGGTGCTATTGCAAGCATATCTTTTGTTGAGGGGCTCTCATCTATCACTCTATGATCGACTTGTTTACATAATCGTACCACAAGAATGCGCGTGACATTATTTCGCACTCACAACTTTGCGAGACGATATCGATGGGTCTGACAACTCGATCGACTCGACATTCACTCATTGAGTCGTATGCTGTGATGTTTGTCATCACGGGAGCAGTTTATCTTATAATAGAAAGGCAAAGCAGCAGATATCATGGAGTCCTGTAAGGGGTCGACAGTTACAGTCGTAAAGTATAACTTTTACGAAGAATTGTTCACATGTTCACATATGCACTGGGAACCGTTCTTTGAGCCCTTTACACCGCGTGCATTATTATTGCACACTACAATGGTCATGCATACTGTGTTAGTGCGCGCGAATTGAGTGACAGTGAACAGTTTTTTCTGGGCCAAAAGCATTGTAAACTGCCAGGAGCAAATTTGTGAGTTGTTCGCATTGAATGAATATGCGTCGGTGCCATTATTGCATTTACGTAACATATTAAGACCACTGTGTATCGACGCAACATCGGCTACAACATTTGTTGTTGCCGATAAAATGACATAATGACGTACGTACACACTCACGACTCAGTCAGTTGAGGGTAGAAGCAGGCACAGGCGGACTCACCGCTGTGCAATGCATGAGGCGCAGCACGAACGCTTACACAACAATGAATGTGAGTAGCTTTCCTTCTTTTATTCTGCTTTTTCTTTTCATTCGTTTGTTCGTTCGCTCTTTTGCTTGTTGGCTGCGTGTTAACAAGCACGCACACACAGACGCACGCAACCCAGCAGGCACGCACACACTTTGACAGACAAGCACACGCACTCTGTTCGAGTACAAACGTAAACAATCGCCAGCGGGACAGTGTTATTGTCGCCAGCCGATGGGGGCAAGCAAAAATAAAGCAATGTCGTTATCGACGTCATTCACAATTCACAATTAATAGAAATTATCGTATATGTTTGATGCTTTATTAAGATACCAAAGACGCCAGCTATTACAGTGAGCCGTATCTGAAATTAATCGCCGTGCCTCAAATTGTAGTAATGATCATTCGCAACTATAGACAACAAAATTGTCACAACAGAAAATTTCTGATGATCTAAATAATATCTTTTCGTTTATCGATACGCACTTTTCTTCGCGCTAGTCTTGTAAAGCAAACTATTATAATCGTAACTCTATTTTGATTACGATCGGGCCCATCTTGCAACTACAATATCACCACACTGACGTAGAAACAGACAACCTGATGCCATCCATGATATATTACTGCTTGTGGTATTTGAGCTTTCCACGTTCTTGTCGTCGGTAGAAATTCAGCAATTCTAACAATCAACCATCTGGCATTAATCATTGATGATAATGACAAACCTGAAGTAGTTGTGGGCGTCGTTCAAATCATCTCACTCACGTACTTCAACAACAGAGAAACGGGTTTATCACTATACGCCTCTTTTGTGACAAGACGTTCACATTATCGCGCGTTAATATCTCGATGCTTGGTATATGATGACTCTGTTCGCGTAAACAAAATTTCATTAAGTAGTTCCGACGGTCGAGAGACACCCAAAATTTATTGAATTAACATTGAATCAAATCTTCCAAAGCCATGGCGAATCCAGGAGAACAAGAATACAGAATATATACTGATTTTCTTCAAAATATGACTAGGCGAAATATCGAAGGCCCAAGATCAGATAACGAAACAGTTACCTTGGACTACGTTTGGATTGATGGTACCCGAGAACGTTTACGTTCGAAACACAGGGCGGTCTCCAAAGATCCTAAATCTATCACTGATTGCCCGGTATGGAATTTCGATGGTTCTAGCACTGGCCAAGCTCATGAAGGCAACACTGATGTCTATCTCAAACCAGTTGCCTTCTATAGTAATCCATTTCGTGGTAGCCGCGATAAATTGGTGCTTTGCGAAACTATGATGTTCGACGGTACCATAATTCCTACAAATACACGAAACTCGGCCAATAAAGTCATGCAACGAGCCGCGGAGCAAGATCCCTGGTTTGGTATCGAACAAGAATACAGCTTGATGGATATGAAAACCAATCGGCCCTTAGGATGGCCACCGGGAGGATCACCTGGAGCGCAAGGCCCATTTTATTGTGGAGCCGAACCAGGAAAAGTGTTTGGGCGTTGGTTAGTTGAAGCGCATTACGAGGCTTGCCTAAATGCCGGAATCAAGATTTGCGGAGGCAATGCAGAAGTGATGCCATCGCAATGGGAGTGGCAAGTTGGACCTTGTGCAGGCATTTCAGCAGGAGATGAATTGTGGATATCTCGATACATTATGTATCGCGTGGCAGAGATTTTCAATGTTGGTGTCTCTTTTGATCCCAAGATTATGACCGGAGATTGGAATGGAGCTGGTGCTCATACAAACGTGTCCACAAAAGCCACACGTGCCAAAGGCAGTGGTCTCAAGGCAATAAATGAGGCAATTGAAAAATTATCAACACGCCAAGCAGAACACATCAAAGCATATGATCCACGCGGAGGCGAAGACAATGCTCGCCGACTCACAGGACGCCATGAAACTGCCAGCATTGACAAATTCTCGTGGGGCGTTGCTAAGAGAAACGTTTCAATTCGCATACCCGCTCAAGTCAATGTTGACGGCTGTGGTTACTTTGAAGATCGTCGTCCGTCAAGCAATTGCGATCCCTATGCAGTAATTGAACGACTTGTGCGAACTATCTGCTTAGATGAATAGTCGAAGTTAGCTATTTACAAAGTATAATTTCGAACAGGAGATATTCCAGATTAAAATAACATATGGACAAACAGTCGATATAACGCGAATATATTGCACATTTATGAAGTCACACGTGCGTATTGTTTCAAGTGTATTTTTTATTCAGTTGCTCCTGCATGAGTTTTTTGTAACGCTCGGCCTTACGTGACTCGCCAACATTCTTCTCGTGTTCGGCCATTTCTTTCCATATTTCATACTGATCTTCCTCTGGGACATGCTCACGATAATGTATCATAGTGTCATATTTGAAATATTTATGGTAATTCTTCTTTCCGGATCTGTAAATCTCGTACAAATACTTAGGTATATTCTCCATCTTTTCGATGCCATAAAAGTCGTATCGTTCCCAATGATGACTCCAAGGTAGCGGCTTCATAATGACACGCGTCTTATTAACAGGAACTTCCGAGCCTTCCTCCAAGGGTACCGGGCGCATGTCAGTGGGGAACGTTGAGTATTCAGGCAGTGCATCACGCAAATATAATAAATGTGTATCGAGCCTTTTTTCAAGCTTGATAACTTCAACTGAACGAATAGTTGGATTGTACATGTCATAACGGACCTCAACTCCAAATCCATCGATATGATTGCGCAATGTGAAGTTAGCATACAGCCCTTGACCCTCACGATGAATACAAATACCAAGGAAACGGTTTACTTTTTCGTTAGCATACGGATCTGAGACAGTGACAGCCATAATGCTACCGATATAGAATTCTGGTATTTCGATGACAGTTCTTCGGCGTAACATATCCATACGCTCAAGTTTCTCTTTGACTTTGTTACGTCGGCGTAATTCATCCGATATGTCAGGTAAGAATTCAGGATACTTAAAGCGCATAGCTTGCCAATCTTTGGGTAATATAGATTCCCTGAATGATCGCCTGCGAAGAGGCCCATCGGATTGAGACGGCTTTGAGTCACCATCATTTGACTTTTGGTCCGGACTAGAAGAAACGTCGAGAATCTCAGTGGGTTGTGTGGACGAATAACGCTTCAGGTGATTGCATCGCACGCCGTTGAGACGCCAAACGCGATTTATATTCATGGTGGCGGCAACTTAATATTTACTAGACAACAGGTAAAATATTGGATATCATTCCAATTTAACATGCGCCGTTCCAAAAAAACAAGCATGATTCCACGCGTTGAGATTTGACCCATGTGTTAATGTCTGAATGTAGAACTAATCTTTGCTCTTTAATCAGCTGGCGTTCTTTTCACTTGGCTCACAAGTCACTTGTCAGTCCTGCAGAGTCAATCATTGAGCGCGATCTGCTGCACGCGCATCGAGCAGCAGATGGCGCCAAATAGCCTTTGTTGGTTATTTGCTGTGTTGACTGCGTACGACTGGACCAACACACATGAGGCACCGCTTTCTGATGACATTCTACACTATTATTACAAGTGAGTTCGTTTCCAATTCAAAAATTTTGATTGCTCTTTCGACAAGTCTAAGTCACACTTTTTAATCTTATGACACTAGATCACGCCCAATAAGATATGTGTAAGTATGAGCGCATCATAGCGATCTTTGAAATTTCTGAACCTTCATCGATGAGTCTAACATTAATCTTTTTGATCATCCATTCTAACCAACAGCTGCAAGAACTACTAGATCAGGTCGTGCTGTCAAGAACTCGGCCAACAATATAAGCGATGCGTTGGAATTACTTGGACGCATTCGTAAAGGGGAAAAAGTTGCTATGCCAACTCGAGACGAGAGCCTCTTTGACGAAGTTGATGATGACCAGTACAGGAAGATCATAGACAAGCGTCGCCGTGAAAAATTCGTCGTTAGAAGTGGCGGAGATGACGATGTCGAAGGGTACGATGATGATGAAACTGTTGATGACGATTTTATCGATGACGACGATGACGATTCGGACAGTGGGAAATCAAAGAAGACACCTGTCGATCCCACACAACCCAGCATCACAAATTTTATCTCACGTGGTTCATCATCTTCAAAAAAGTCAAACAACGAGTACTCTGTCGACGAAGACAATGTGCTTCAACAAATGCTTAGCTCATTAACAAGCTCAAAACCTATCAACAGATCATATATTTCTGCAAATCCCGCAAAACCTCAGCCAGTTAAATTACAGCAATCACGAAAAACCTATGGAAAACGAGTGATCATCGACAAATTCGATACTTATTGTTCGTCACCTACCAAGCGCCTCAAGGCTGAACCGTCACAAGAGCCGGACTATGAGTTCGACGATGATTTCACTATTGATGAATGCAACGATGATGTCAAAGCTGGTATTCATAAGCAGCTCGACTTGAAAGATGAAATGGATGAGCAAGGAGTCAACGACAACATTACTTCAGTGCCTTTGAGCGACGACATTCTACAAGATCTGAAATTTTACACCGATGAGGAGGGTAAGCAATTCGCTAGATTCTATTGGTACGATTGTTCAGAGGATAGCAATATAAATCCTGGAGTCGTTTACATATATGGTAAAACATACGCAGAAAGTATAAAGCAATTCGTTTCATGTTGTGCTGTCGTTAGAAACGTCAAGCGATACACATATTTATTGTTGCGAGATACTCTTGATGATGACGGTCAAACATCAGTTGACGCAGACGATGCTATTGCTGAATTTAAATCTGTTCACGCGAGGAAATACAAGATAACTAACGCGCAATATACTGGAGTGAAGAAACGTTATGCATTCGAACGTGAGGGTATCCCATTCGAGGCCAATTATGTAGAGATAGCCTGTTCTGGACGCCTTCCTACGGTTCCGATCGATGCTAGGGGGCGCACATTTAGTCAAGTTCTAAACTCAACTCAATCTTGCCTCGAAAGATTCATTCTTGACATGAAACTCAGAGGCCCTTGTTGGATGCGAGCGTATGCTCCCGAGAGTTCGAGTCCACAAATAAGTTGGGCTCGCATCGAGGTCATATTGAATGAACCTGAGCAATTGGTGGTCGATTACGGCCATGAAGTGCCACAAGCCCCATACCTGTCACTAATTTCTATCAACTTGCGAACATATTCACACCCAGAGACGAAACAGAACGAAATCATAGCAATATCGTGCATTCTCAATCGATGCTTCTATCTGGATCAATGTTTGACAGAGAAAAATATGATTGACGGTCATTTTTGTTTGTTAGCCAAGCCGCCACAAAAGCGACCTTTCAAGCTTCCGTACGATTTCGACTATGCACGAAAGCGTTATAGCAAGACCATCCTCGAAGTTATCGAAACCGAGCGTGATCTCATCTTACGATTTCTTGAGAAGTTCTCCCAAGTTGATCCTGACATTATTGTTGGTCATGATCTGTTTGACTTCGACTATGACGTTTTGCTCAAGAGAATGGAATATTTCAAGATCGGTACTTGGTCCAAATTGGCAAGGGTTAAACGTACACAGGCTCCGCAATCCAAATATGCATACAAGTCAATGTTTACGGGACGCCTGATATGTGACATTGGCAAATCAGCGCGTGAACTCATTCGGTGCACAAGTTATGATTTGACAGAATTGGGATCACAGGTTCTGAAACGCGAGCGTGTCGATTATACGCAAGCCATGATTGTAGACTCTTTCAGATCATCCGAAGGTGTCATACGTTTGATCAATGCCACCATGTCCGATAATAATCTAATTCTTAGTATCATGGTTAAGCTCGATATCATGCCTTTGGCCTTGAAAATGGCTAACATCACTGGAAGCGTGTTATTCCGAACTCTATTGTACGGACGGAGTGAACGTAACGAGTATCTGCTGTTGCACGCATTCCACGAGAATAACTTTATAGTGCCTGAAAAGTATTGGTCAACACGTAAAGCCAAAGGAAACGAACCAATCAAAGGTCGACGAAAAGCCGAATACGAAGGTGGTCTTGTGTTGGATCCCAAGATAGGATACTATGACACGTACATTCTTTTGATGGATTTCAACTCGTTGTATCCGTCGATCATTCAGGAATTTAATTTGTGTTTCAGCACAGTCAAACGTCCGCCTATGGCTAGGGTTGCAGAGATCAGCGCAGACCAAAAGCCTCCACCTAAAGCGCCCTTGCCTGAATTGCCTGGCAAGGACGTTAGTCAAGGAGTGCTGCCAGCCGAACTTAGCAAATTGGTTCAACGACGACGTCAGGTCAAAGAATTGATGAAAAATCCCCAACTCAAAGAGTCACAACGAATGCTGTACGACATCGAACAGAAAGCCCTCAAGCTGACAGCTAACTCGATGTACGGTTGTCTCGGTTTTCAGGATTCACGATTCTATGCTATGCACATCGCCTCTTTGGTTACCGCTAAAGGTCGTGACATCCTCGGTGTCACTAAATCAATGGTCGAAAGGTTGGGACACGAAGTTATCTACGGAGACACAGATTCCCTGATGATCAACACACAATTGGCAGACTACGACGAAGTTATGCGACGTGGTACGACCATCAAAGCGGAAATCAACCGTTCATACCGGTTGCTTGAAATAGACATTGATGGCGTCTATAGACCTTTGTTATTGCTACAAAAGAAACATTACGCTGGCTTGGCCGTGTCGCGTGCACCCAACGGTGAATTCATCACCAAACAAGAGGTAAAGGGTATTGAAACTGTGCGCCGTGATCGTGCCTTCATTGTCAAGGAGGTGGGTGAGCACGTGTTACGCGAAATATTGGCCTCTGATCGTGACGCCGAACAGGTCATGGGGAATATACATAATTACCTTAAGGAAATCGGAGAAAGAGTGCGCAACAATCAATTGCCTATTGATTCTTACATAATCAGCAAGCAACTCAATCAAAACCCTGAGAATTATCACGATCCCAAGGGCATGGGACACGTCAGTGTGGCGCTACGATACAATCAGGACCCCAACAGGGAGCGAAAATTGAAATCCGGCGATGTTGTACCATACGTAATCTGTATCGATGGAACCAACAATTCGGCAATACAACGGGCTTATCATCGGGACGAATTAGAAGCTAGCTGTGAGTTGCACATCGATGCCGAATGGTATTTGATTCAAATACATTCTCTCATGGCAAAATTGTTTGATCGTTTTTCTTCGACTAGTCCTCAGGTTCTGGCCGAAATGCTTGGCATCGAGGATAGCACAATGTTACGCTTACCCCGTTCCACTGAATCTCACATAATCGAGCAGGAGCAAATTACGTCCAAGAGTGAAAGTCGTTACAATTTGTGCAAACCGCTTGAGATCACTTGTCTCAAGTGCAAAAATATCATGCAAATACGCAACTTTACGCGCCTATTGAGTAAGCAAGAGCTTGAAACACGTGCTACTACTGCCAACAAACGCGAGGTTCTGTCACTGGACAGTTGTGACAAATGCTCGTACAGGTTCACGATGGCCCACGACAATCTTGTCACCCAATTTAAGCTAAACATGCGACGTTGGACTCAAGAATTCTACGAGAATTGGTATGTTTGCGAAGATCCAGCATGCGCTTGGCGCACTCGCAACACTTACGTTTCCATTATCGACGGCAAGCTCATTTGTGAAAAGTGTTGCATGTCCGCTTTGCGACGCGAAATATCGCCGGCCGAGCACAATTTGCAACTATGTTTCTTGCATCATTTGGTCAACGTTCCCAGCGATACTAAGGATACGATGACGACGGCAGTGAGAAAAGAAAAGGACAAGGAGCGACCGTACGATTGCGAAGGAATACTCAAGGACGTCTACGCGCGTTGCAAGGCCGAGATAGAGTTTGCATTAAGCACAAGCGAATATAACATCATCGATTTGGGGCCCATCTTTCAGCCTATGACTGGTTGGCTGAAACGGCAAGGCACCTGAGAATGTTCGAAACCTGGTTGTGAATAAAATGCGCCCATCATTGCCATTTATTTTTAACAAATCAAATGATACACAGTGTTCAAGGCGATTCTAGAAATGATATTTGATTGAGACACAGTGTTTGAAATAAATTTCAAACCAATAATTTTAATTTCAACTATTCGTCTAGTAAGTTGTATTATAATAGTCTTTCGATTACATCGAATCAGTCACAACCGGTCACAATTGGTTACCAGTACACAACTTTTGTCTTGCGCAAGTGTTGTGCCCAGGGATTGTTTTCTAAAGCACTAGAATTGGCCACTCTGTTGTCATCACTAGGTTCGGCTCGTGCGCCTTCATCATGGAATTCCTGTTGGTGGACTTCCTCTGAACAAGAATCCTCAGAAACTGTGATCTGAACTGCGTCTGTGTCTTTAGATTGATCATCCGAACTGTTCATCCAAATCGTAAAGTGTGAGTAAACCAAAAGGGGCATTTAATGGATCGGTCTTGAAAGAGGCAATTGACTCTACATTGGGCATAGACATTTTACTGTTAGGCTGAATCTTACCTTTCAGTGACATTCAAATCAGGCAACTTCGTATTGATGTGCTTTAGATGTCGCTTCCACGCTGGCAATTTGTCGCACTTTTTCTGCTCACATTCAACTTTCAATTTTTCCTCGTACTGTTTTTTGGCCCGATTGGCTGCCTTCCTGGCCATAACGCACTTTTTCCACTGAGGTATGTCTGCCTGTGAGCTCAATTTAGCCGACACTTCATCAAGGAAATCTTCGGGCTTGAAATTGGAATCACTGTTGCTGTTGCTGTCGTTCTGATCAACAGAGCCCGTCGCTGCTAATTGTAATTGTGGCTGCTGACTCTTAGTCTGTATCAATTTTAGTTTGTTGTCTGCAGCCGAATGCTCAATACTTTTCATTTTCATACTTGAATTCAATAGTTTTAAATTCTCAATGCTGCTATTGAGAGATTTATCTATCGAAGTAGTTGTAGTGGTAGTAGTTTTAGTGTTAGTAGGTGTAGTGGACTGTTCAGCAGATTCGTTAGTGTTGCTTTTCTCGTTTTCATTGATTGCATCAGAACGATTGTTGTGACATGTGTTTGATGGATTGTTGATACTGTTGGTTCTAACCGGAGGACGCGGAGGAATCATTCCCAGCATGTTAGGCTTCGTTGCGGCTGATACACTCGATTTGTGGGTGATAATTCGTTTCAAGTATTCCGACGGACGAATGTTGGATCCGTCTTCAGGTGGAGTGGCGAATTTGGGCGGCACAAATGCAGTGCTTTGATTATTATTACTGTTACTGCTATTGGTGTTGCTGCTGCTGGCATGTTCATCAAGTTCGCTGTCGCCGGAGATCGAGTAATTGTTATGACTGTGAATGCCGCCGACGTCGGATGGACCGATGCCGCTATCAGTCGATGACACCGATTTCGAGGTCGATTCGGCGGCCGACGATTTCGCGAATGAACCGCATTCGCTATCGGAGGACTCGCTTGATGACGCAACTGATCGCGCCGAATCTGACACGACCGATCGGTCGCTGATCGAGAGCATTGCTGACGAATGATTTGCTTTCGAATCCATACCGATACTGTCGACTTTTGATGAGCTGCGTTGAACCATTTTGTTTTCAGTGATTATTGTTGATCTATTAGCAGCTCGTTGTGCGCCAAACATAGGTGATGTCGGCATTGGGGGAGGCGGTGGCGGTGGGGGTGGAGGTGGCGGCAGCAGTGGCAGCGGCGCTTGTTGTTTAGTTGATAGATCTATGGCTTTTTTGCGAGTGGAACTTGCAGTTAAATTAGTAATTGATTTGGATCGTTGTGATGTCAGTGTCAGGTTGTCGTCTGAGCAATCAGATGATGGGATGGCATTCTGGACGACTTCTTGCAACGATTCCAGCGGCAACAACGACGATGCGCCACCAGTGCACGATGAACGTGACACTTCAAAGTCTAGAGACAAACGTTTTGTTTTGTTTAATTTAGTTCTGCTCAAGCTGGCGGTACCAATGGATTTGTTGCTTCGAGTACCAATCGTGTGCTCCGATTGTTGTCGACTGCCAATCAATCGATAACTCAAACGATCGAACAAATTTTTGCCCTCTTTCTTTGTTGATGCTGCTACCTGTTGTTGTTGTTGCTGAGATTTCGTTGACGTGTACGAGCGTATCGTTGGGCAATCGTACAGAGCCCCTATTGTGTCATGAGCTAGAGAGTCGCTGGGATCAATCGCTAGATCGAAATTTGAGCTCGACATGGTTGAATCGCACGACTGCTGAACAATGTTGTACGACGTGACGCTTGAGATTGATGTGGGCGACGATTGATGCTCGCGAATTGCACTCAAAGTGTTTGTGTCAAATACTGTGTGCGAGCCAAGGTCATTGCCTGTCACTGATGTTGGTGTGCAACAAGTTGGTGTTCGAGAAGCACTCAACTTTCGCTTACAAATTTTGCTATTTATCGATAAATTATTATCACTAATTACACCATCATCGAGTTCGTCGTCGTGATTGTCTTTACACAATACGTGTCCCACAATACGAGCACCGTACACGGGCTCGATTGTGCGCGAATGGTCAACAGGTTGACAATTGGGATTGAGATTGAGTTTAGAATTTGAGTTGAGTGTGTAAGCTTTGCCACAGGCCGAGTGCGTGGTCGTCGCTGGACTAATGCTGCTGCTAGCGCTTAAATCGAAGCAGGCCGATTGTTGCTCTCGTTGCTCTTGTTGATGCAAATTGGCGTCAGCATTGATAGCGTTGTTAGCAGCGTCCAATGAATTAGACGAGCTGCGAGTCAAATTGTACGCGCTAATGATTTTGGTTCGCGTCAAAACTGAATTGGCGTCATCTTTGAGCTCCCAATCGCTGTCACTGTTGGCACAGTCATTAGTAATTAATACTGGGCTACTTGCCGATGCCGATGCCGATGCCGATGCCAATGCCGATACTGATTGGCGTCGCGCCGAGCGACGACGACAACTCTTTCTGATTGTGATGTGACGATGCAACGCCCAATCGTCAGCCAGATTGTTCACATCAACGTGCGCGTGATGCGTTTGGCGGCTATCAATATCGCACTCCTCTGCATCTGCTACTCCTACAATTGAGCTTTGATGAGTAGCAGTCGTTTGATCCAACTGACTTTCCAGCGACAGTTGTGTGTCACTAGTTGCAGTTACAGTTGCGGTTGATTCTAACATGATGTGATCCAATTTACGTTTCGTCGGCATAACCGTTGTTGCGTCGCCAACACATGCTGACGTGAACAGTGACGGATTATGATGTCTATGATTCATCGTATCACACAAATCATTGTCTGATTGATTAGTTGTTGATCTTTTTATATGATCTTCATGTTGACGTTGATGCTGTTCATTGTTGTTGTTGCTATCCATTGTAGTTGGTTTCAAATTTGGCTCAGCTCGATGCTGATGTTGATGTTGTTGTTGTTGTTGTTGTTTATGTTGTTGGCGTTTGCAATACTGTGTCGCTAGTTTCGTTCGTGATTTATGTCCCAAGTTGTCGCTGTGATGATCGCTATGATGACTTGTGCGCCGATCGACATGCACACCGTGATAATAGTGGTCTTGGTCGTCGTTTGTTGCTTCTGCATAACAATTGGCATCATATCGTGGGCCATCATAATAGCCGTGGTATTGGCCGCTCAACATTGCGTCTGGCCAATATCGTAGTCGTTGCTCGTCACACACAACAACATCATCATAACAATGGTCGCTATTTCTTCTGTTTGATTGCTTGAAGTCATTCCTATGATGAGCCGTGATTTGTGTGGCCATTCGAGGGGGACGAGTTGAGTGATGCAATTGTTCTGCTGCTAATGATGAGCGTCGCAACTCACCGTTAGCGTTAGCGGTGATGGTGCCGTGATTGTTGTTATTACTGTCTTTGTTGTTTCTGCTTTTGTTGTGGTGCATCGAAGACATGGACGCTGACAATCTGTTGCTCAATAGAAATGATTTCTGCTGCTGTTGATTTCTGCTATACTTGTGATTCTGGCTTGTTTTACAGATGCTGGTTGAATCATTATTGTCATGATTGCTAGTGTTGTTACGATAAACATGCATCCTATCTTTCGCCGCAAGCACACTGGTCAGATAATAACTCTTGCTACTTTTAGCGAGCTTTTGTTGACCATTGGGGGCTCGCGTAGCATGAAGTGACGTGAAGTTGCGTGTCGGCGAGGTAACCTGAGTATCGGTGACACAATGTTGTGAAGGACTCATGTGTGGCGACGCGTGCCGTATTGGCAAACGAATGCACGCTCGCATGGCCAATATCTCAATGTTGCGCGGTAATAATTGAGACTGATCAAAGTTGCGTGCCGTGTAACGATCGCCTTGGCTGGCGTAATGCACTAGCAAAGCAAAACACTCGGGGTGATGATTGTCGGCAGCGTCATTTAGCGGCGTCAAGCCACGCATATCGGCACCAATCTTGGCGCGTGCATTCTTGATGAGCCATCGAACAATCTCACAATGTCCTCGACTAGCAGCGAAGTGCAACGCAGTGGCGCCCTCGTTGTCGGTGACATTGGCGTCGAAATTTTGTCCTAACACCATCCACTTGATACAGCTGAATGAGCCCATTTGGGCGGCCGCGTGCAATGGGCTCATGCCGTCGCGCGCCGCAATGTCAAGCCGACCGCCGGCTCGCAGAACCAAATACTTGAGCACGTCCAGGTGGCCTTCTTGAGCAGCCAAATACACAGGTGTCACATTGTTGTCCATTTGAGCATTGGCACTGCAGATTTGAGAGCAAAGATTCAATATTCAGTGTGAGAAAGAACACTCTAGCAATTGGTTTATCATCAACAAGTTACTTGAAGGTCATATTGACGTTAGTCATTGATTGACTCACCTTATGGCATGGTCGCCTGATTCCGTGAGCAGGCGCACACAATCAAGGCAACCTTTTGAGGCCGCATAATGCAACGCCAGAGGTCCTTTTTGTTGCTGCTGCTGTTTCATCGTTGACTCTGATAGTATTTTATCACTCTAGCTTTATTGACTCAGATTGTGACTTGTCGTTGTTACTGTCGACTCAAACGACTTCAATGATATTTTAAATACTTTAAATATGAAACTTTTAAATATAGACACACTTAATGCAACACACATTGAACTTTTGTCCAAATTTCATCAAATTGATCGAAGGAAGCTCTAACTGTTTCGATTCAAAAGCTCGACGTTGCTTCACTTTGAGCAAATGCTGGTGTTAATTGAGCTCATTGTCGATTGACCATCTTAGTGTCGACTACTTGCAGATTGACTTCATAAGGAGATGATCACACTTTGCAATGATAACATAATTTATGGTTACACCGTTCGTTTGTTCAATAACTTGACGACCGGCGCTCATATGATTGAAGGTGTTGTTTCGCTTTGCCTGTTGGTGTTAACGGAAAGAAATATGTGCTGTGAGTGTACGATTAAAGCCTGTTGCTAATTGGTGTCGATAGTTGTTGCTGTTGTCGTCGTTGTCAATGTTGCTGGTGTTAACGTTAAGTATATCGAAAAATATACAGTTATTTCATAGAAAGACTTGGCATCAACTGGACGAACAGTGGACGAACGAAGAACGCTAAAATGGAAGAAAGCGTGGGAATAAATTGTTGCAACTCACAATTTTGCTGCAACGGTGCTTTGTTCGATCATCGACAACTAACTCGATCATTCAAGTATTCGACCTACAGATCGATCTTTTAGTTCGTTCGTGTGTTGTTGCCGATAACTGTCAAATGATTGATGCTGCTTGCTCGCTCGCTCTCGAATGAATTTATTGATGACAAATGTAGAGATTGGCTTGAGAGAATTTAGATTCGATTTGGTTCAATTTTACCAACCAAGCAGCTAATTTTGCACTGAAGGAATTTAAGCTGAACTGTGAATTCTTCCGAGAGGCAAGCGGCTTACACAACTGACGACTAGGTGCTAATGGGAATAGAAATGAGAATGTGATGTGCGTTTGCAGTCTGTTTGTGTTTATGATGTGCATCGAAGCACGATCGATCGGTTGGCCGCTCGGTCGGTCGTAAAAAGGCTAATGATTCTCTTTTAGACTTCTAAATTTGGGCTTTAAATATTTTGACGGCCGACAACAATGACTCTAGTTGAATTGATTGCTGCTCTGAATGTCTTCCTTTTTGTCATGTTGCTTGACTACCTGTTCTTGTCTTCATCTGTTCGCTTGTGTGTTGATTTATCTGTTACCGATATTGATACAAAACGGAACTTTGTTGTGGTTGTCGAGAGATAGAAAAAATATCATTGCTGTTATTGTTATGTAGAGCACGACAAAACTATTGATGACAAGTTAACTGTGCAATTTACGTTATTATTGTTGGTGAAATATTCGAAGATGATAAAGTCATTAAAGCCAAAAAGATTCTTCAAAATTGTCATGCTTTGTTGATCATTGCGAACATGGTGCGTGCGTATAGTGTATTGTTGACACTTGTGTTCGATTTGTTGGCTCTTCTTGTTGATTTTTTCTCAAATAAATTGTTGTTTCGTTCAAATTGACTTGAGGAATGCAAAAGTACGCAAAAAATGTTTTAGTTAAATGAAAAGGATTGAATGCAAACGAGGCAACTCAATGCACGAGCAGCTTGTAGTTGAATTGGCTGGTAACTAAGCGACAACCAATGTGCTAGAAATGGAGCGACATTGATGATGAGCCACTCCGATATACAATGGCCGACACGATCAAAACGATCGATCTCAGATTGACGATCTGTCGCTATCTGTTGTTGATAAAGACACACAGCAAAGCTAGTTTACGATGATAAGCAACGACGACGACGAAGAAGAAAAAGACCACGATGATGATGGCGATATTAAGATTAAGATGAAGATGGAGGTGAAAATGATAGACAGGCGGGCGTGAGCGGTTTGTTTGTGAATATGTTGCTGTTTATAATGAGCTGATGATGAATATGGATTAGTATTGCAACAACAACAACAACGACGACGGTGACCACAACGATATGCACACTGGACAAACAAACTTAAACATTGAGCATTGCACTTTAAACATTAAACAGTAAACGGTGAAACTTGAAAACGTTGTAACGTGTTTTTGATTGGACTCAAGTTTTACTTTCACAATTAGACTTGACTTTGATTCCATCAAGTGTAATCATTTGCTTACATTCGAATATCACATTAAGATTTCACTGACTCAACTAACTTGCTCTTGTTGATGGTGATGATGATTTCGAGCACGCGCTCGAAAGCGATGCAATATTACCCAAGTTTCATGCTCACGTACGATAACAACAAGCACCTGTCATAGAAGCTTATAGTTTCATGTATGATAATGCTCCACCTGCGGGTGTATCATTATCATAGAAGCACAAAGAAGAGTAAAGATCAATAATAATAATAATAAGAATGCAGTAATAAAGAAGCATAATGTTCGTTCGTTTACAGGATGCAGCGTTTGGTAGTAGAAGTGGTTCGAGTGGCTCCGACATGGCACATATTGAGCAATGTTTGAGTAATGTAGATAAAGCCAACAAAGCTTTGTCTTTGTCCATGCATGTGTGTGTGTGTGTGTGTGTGTGTGTGTGTGTGTGTGTGTTTTGTTGATTTACTTTCTGACTTTGTATGTTGTCTCCGTTCGAGCGAGCATATCGTGCAAGTGCAAGTGCAAATGTTCATCGCATAGATCGTGATTGACCATAGATATCAAGGATGTTCAGCCGTTCGTTCTCTGGCTCGTACTTACATTCCACAAACAGGTAGTAAGCACACCAGCGACTGCACTCTGTTAGCGCAGAGCTCTTTGAAAGCGCAAGAAAATGAAAGCGAGAAGTCAGTATGCGAAATCGAAAACTGTATGATTGTCGTTTCGTGTTGCACCTTGCTAGCTCGACAAACAGGCAGGCAGACAGTTTTAGAACAAGTTAGTTAGTCAGTCGGCAATGCCAGCCGGCTGGACAGTCTGACACACAGAAAGCCCGTTTACTTGGCAGCTAAGCTGAGTTAGCTGGCCATCCAAGGAGCCTGCCAATCGTTTAGCTGTTAGCCTAACGTTATCTCGTTAGCTGGCCAAGTCGGCTGGGTGGCCGACAGTTTTATACAGCAATCGCGAGAGAAGCCAACGAAAAGCTTGCTCACATTATCGCATTTGCTGCTATTTAATGATCGAAGCATTGTGGTTAGCGCCTAACTGTCCGTTTGTCCTTCTGTTGACCTATGCAAGTGCACGTAAAACTTGTAGCTGCTTGTGGTTATTGATTACAATGCGATCAATGCAAGAATTAACGTAAGTGCACGTAAGTGAAATCAATGGCGATACCAGAAGATATCGACAGCAGATGCACCGTTATGTTTTAATCTAACATATGCATGCTACAAGCTTTAATAATAACACTTCCCAGCAATAAGACGTCTGTAATGAAAGTAATTGATTATACCAAAGCTTATCAATAATAATCCACAATAGGGGTTAATCTGTGCCTTCGTTTGAGCGATCTGAGCGAACGAGAAAGGGATTTTCTTTTATTTGCTTCAAGATTTCACGCTACTAGATTCTAATAATAACAATAATAATAATGTGAACTCGACACGCTTACCTGCCGGAATGAAACTATTTCATTTCATTGATGAGAGAAGAAAAGAAGTCAAGTAGCCGAACGCTCTTTGCAACAAATGCATTTGGTTTGAACTAGTATTGCGTGCTGATGCTAGTTCACCTAACATTAGGTTAAATTGTGTTACGTGAACACCGGCCGCCTCAGACTTGCATTGCCGCAAGGTTGATTTGACTTTCAATCATTTATTTCTGAACACTTTCAATGTTTACACTCGAGTAATCGTAAAGATGCTTGCGTCTTGTTAGCATTTCGATCTCTTAAAGAGTTGATTCATTTTGTTCATTGATACTTGACTCGGCCTGGGCTAGAGCCGTTATCAATCTACGAAGTAATGACAACCACAAATTGATTTCGTCCACCATAACAGATCGAACTACCGTGCTACTGTCTGTTGATGATGTTATGTCAAGAACGAACTTCTCATTAGTAGGGCTCGGATATTCACAAAAATCACAATGAAAATCACAAGGTACACAAAAT
>JAIFTH010000319.1:0-34954 GCA_019968535.1 Fragariocoptes setiger
CAAAGCAGTGTAGTCTCCTATGAGTCAGAGTGCCTAGTAGTTTAGAGACTTGCTCGACGGCGACGCGACAACAATGAGCTGATGTGCCGCCAGCTATAATCAACTGTGCTGGAGCAAACACTAGATCAGGGTTTTGAGATTATCCCGTCTTCTTAAATGACTTTGCCAGGATCTTTGAGCTGACTGACTATTGACTCAACCTCGCCAATGTAAATAGCCATCGGTTCGCTCTTGTCTTTTTTCATTGAAATGAATTCTTGCCATTTTGCTGTCTTGTCTTCATTGCCTCTGAGCATATAAATGTCAAACAGACGGTCCCGCATTTGATACGCAGTGGTGCACGACGACATCGAGTCGTACAACTTCCTGTCTACACTTGTCAACATGCTGATTATAATGGCGTTTTTTTCCTTGAAGCTGATGCGCTCAGCTTCCGGAACATCTCGCTCTTGTTTTACAATCGCGTTCAAACACCCTCTTGCATCTATAGCTGACTTCATCAGCAACGACCAGTAATTGTAATCTGTGCCGTCGAACACAGGCACGTTCGTCGACGCTGCATTTACAGACTTCTGTGTAGACATGTTCTTGATAACTTTTACTTCTTACTTTAAAAGTATGAATCTAACTCTCTTTGTCGAGCCCATAACCTGTTAAAAGGGATATGCATCGAAGCAGAGATAGATTTCAAGTGAGTTTATTTAATAGGCAAATGTCATTGCATCATTGTCATATCTAACCGCGCATATGCAGTAGCACATGCACTGATCAACACCTTTATTCTGATATCATCCGAATTCGTAGAGCTAAAGGGTGTCCCGCACAGATGTGCAATGAATCTGCTTTCGCAGTTTTCCAACATTCGGTGGGACGTAGTGTATTTTATTCATCAGAGAAGTAATCGACATTCATAGCCTCACTATCTTCGACATGTTCGCTTTCTATTGATTCTTCTTCGATATCAAAGTTGTTGGCCAGATCTTCGAGCACTTGCCGGAGCTCATCCTCTTGCAGCCAATCATCTCTTAAAATTCTTACTGCTTTACTCGACTTGAGCAGATGTTTAAAAGTTTGGCCATGTTCATGGAAGCACAATGTGATTCTATTCTGAAAACTCTTGGTGACGCGCTGCAAAATTTCGGGTTGAAGATTGAGATTGTAAACTTCGTCAGATAGTCTGACACGCAAGTCATCAAGGTTAGCAGGCATATTGCTCGGGGTTAAAATCTTTGATTTGAGATAGCCCCACAAGAAGAAATCGCAAGGATTTAATTGATGAATTTTATTCAAGTGTGCGCGTGCAGCGTGTCTCAAAAAGATTGGGACGGCTAACCCACAAACCAATGGGAATTTATTTTGTACTGCTCAAAGGCACGTCGGCTGAATCTCATTGCACATCCGGGACACCCTTTACGATACTGACCCACGCCTCCACGCATTAGAATTACAGATTCTCCTATCACAACTTCTAACAATGACCACATGACCAGCCAGAGCAACCAGCCAACCAACGCGGGCCCTTACTGCGCATGCGTGCCCTCATCGCTAGAATTACCAAGTTGATGATATCAAATCACATGTTTCGAATATACACTTACCATTATCACTCAAATTTTCAATCGAAACGAGAAACAAAATTTTCAAATAATAAACTTTACTTAATAAACTTGTTTTGGGGATGCGATTCTCTCGTTTGAGGGAAACAAAATGAACTAAACACATAATTACATCAGAATTCACACGGTCATATGAATCCAAAATTTTTCTCCTTGATGGCAATCAATAGCTTGGACTTGAGTATAGCCTTGGAAGAGTAGAGTGGTATGTACAGCCTAAATATGCATACGTTGGATGTTGGCAAGTACCTATCATCGGCTGGACGTATAGACACAGTGGGCATGGGTTGGAAGCCCTCTTCACTAGCGGGCAGAGACGGAGATCCCGTCCAGAAGTAAACAAGATCTTGACGTTCTTTTGTAGCCATTTTCTCAACGATGGACCAAAACCATTTCTTGAAGTAGGCTAGATGTTCGCTGGACTCGCCTGTGTTGCGCTGCTTTCCACGATCATCAATGAAACTTGTATAACTCATTAAGGTTTGCACGTTGATCTCTCCGACCCCGTTGAGCAGTAATCGGAAATCTTCTGGTGACAATGATTCTAGTGCACATGCTGGCACCGCATCAAGCACACCTTGTCTCAAAGCCTGCAAAGCTTTCTCTTGTGATTTTACCATGCGGAGTAGAGCGTAGCGACGAACATATTCGTAGATATTTGTTGGAGTAACTTCAACGTTCCTACCACCGGGCATGAGAGTGACTTGACCGCCACCTTCCTCGATACATAGATCAACACAGAATCTTAGATCTAATGCTTGGAAGGTCGCTTCTGAATCTCGATTTGTCTCTGCGTCTAATATAAGTTGACGCAGTGATTCATAGAGCATTGGGTCGAAAAATGCCAAATCGTGCCACGAAATAGGACGACCAAGCATATATTTGACGACATGCCTATTCAACTGAATTGGGCAGATTTCGCTCTGAGTCAAACAAATTCCTATTATTCTGCCAACATTTCGGAATGCATTCAAGCGCTCGGTGGTTCCACGACCTTGTCGCAGTGAATAGAAGTTACGTATTCCTGGCTGGTAGAACATTGGTGCATTATCACCGTCTTCTTCTTCACGTTGAGATGATGTATATTGAGGAGGTCTAGAAGTTCCTTGACATGGCTCTAAACTTGGCAATCTTTCGTTTGAGAGTATAGCTTCACAGAAAGCTGTGTAGAAGCTCCTTACGACACCATTACCCTCGCCGGCCTCATCTTTAAAGGATACTTTGATTTTTGAAACAGCCAGTGTAGGGAGGTCAGTGGTGTTTTTGCGGCTGAAATTGTTGAAGGATCCGTTAAGCTCTTTGAGAGTTTGCTGTATCAAAGTATTGCGATCGCGATCAATGGAAGTGAATGTGATTTCTCGAGGAGTGGCTGTACGCAATCTCTCCATATCTTTACGGAATCTGCTTTCCTTGAGAGGAAATCCCACTAAGTCTGATATGATAGAGCCAGGCTCGGCACCTACATCGTCGACAAATTCACGTCCAAACAGTTCGAGTGTCAGGCGCCAACGGCCAAGTAGTGTGGTATGATGGATATCACCACTGGTGGATGACATAGGTTGATGAATACTGCAGAAAAATCTACTTCCAGGCGCAGATTGCGATCCAGTACTTCGATAAGAGGGTCCTGGTGAATTGTCGACAGCTCCGACCGTCGAAGCTTGCTCCTGTAGTGCAGCATGGCAGGTTACACAAAAAGGGTGAGAATGTAGAGACGATGTAGAGGGTGTCTCTGGGATATCATGTCCTATGCTTCGACTGTTCAAGCTGAGCCGATTAGGTAGGGAATCAAAGAAAACATCATTAGGTGTCATGCATGCTGTTGCTCTAAGAGGTCCGAACAATTCCTCGCGACGAGATGTGGGCTGCAAAAGGTGCGGCTGTTTCGCTAAAGGCAAAGCCTCTGATATTGGCAAAGCAAACGGATCAGGCGGCTGACAACCGATGAAAAGAGTAGATTCAGATCGACGAAAGAATTGGTGTTTTGCTCCTTTATCACGAGTAGAATTCAAATTTTGATGAATTTGAGTGGCGGAGTCGTCGTCAACAGTCATGGCGGATTGATCGTTTTGAATTAGAGAAATCGGTGTATCCTGACCGTTTTCTTCATCTTCCCAACGATCGTTGTAAGTGCTGTGGCTTGGCATCTTGCTTGCGTCACCCTTGTGTAATGATTGAAGGTAATAAATGTATGCGTCGAATACGTAAGCAACGTGACGCAATGATGAGACATCAAGAATGGGCAGGGAATCGCAGTGCTCATTACCGTGTCCGCGAATAAGTGAGATCATATAAGACAGAAAATCACGGCGAGCTGCCGTGCCATCGGCAAGCTCTGATGGATCAGTATTCGCAGTACCACGCAAATAACTAGTTCCTCCACCTCCAGGCCGTGGTATTCTTTCGATCGTTGCAGACGATTGAGGCCGAATGTTCATGGAGGCGGACTGATGTGGAGGATTCGATTGATTGGAAGAACTGCTGCTTGCGGGGGCGCCCCCGGAAGACCTTATTCCGACGTTCTGATCAACGACAGATGCAGAATTAATTCGAGAAGTTTCATCAAGAAGGTTAGGAGGAGGAACTCGACGACCGATAGGTCCGAGAGAGATATTGGCGCCGGGCTGTGGCATTCTAGGTAGAATCATTGATGGTTGCAAAGGCGGTGGTCCTCCACCAGGTGCACTCGAGCCTCCTGCTCCGATATGTAATGGATTAGTTATCAAATTCGCGCCAGGTGCAGTTCGAGAATAAGACGGTGGCTGTGAGTTAGAGGTGGCTACTGATGAGGAAGATTTCTGTGATCCATTGGTCAAAGCGCAACCAAAGCGCAGCTGGCCCTCCGTAGAATCCATGACCTTAAATAGCCAGTCCCATACAGGTTTGAGCTTTCGCTCAAGATTGACAATAATCAGGGCTGCATCATTGGGGGTAACTTTTAACTGATTGATGCTTAGAGCAGTGTCACTGCGCTCCAATTCTTTGAGCAACGGTATCAGATCAGAAATTGAGCGTATAATAATGGAAAAAGCTCGCGATAGTCCAACCGCCGTAGTTGCCATCGACAAGCCCTCATTTGTGTTGACTGATGATAACGAACTTAGATGTGATCCTGATCCGGCAGAATGTCCTGCTATCCTTCTAGACGAGCCATCCATATATGTATAATTGCTGACGTTTGATAAACCTATTGAAGCAAGTCTTGCAGCAGCTTGTGGAAGGGATGAAGATCCTGATGAATGGTTTTCATATATGCTGGCCACTGCTGATGGTCCGGCGTGATCACGTTGCCTTAAAGCCCATTGTAGATGTTGGGCCAAGTTGGGACGATTATTTGATGATCCAGCAGAACTGTGATAACCTGATGAGTGAGCTCGTGGCATATTGCTGTGGGACATTAAGTTTCGTCTATCAATGCCAAGTTCTTCGCCAACAAATGTTATATCATCTGGATCATCATCTGAGTCGTTGGGTTCGCTTTCATCTTCATCTTCAGCATTTGAAGAATCGTTAGAATCAGGTTCAGAGAAGTATGCAATCGGTGCTCCTACATCACTGCCTGCTTGGATGCTAGTTCCGGTTCTATGGCTGCCTGCATGATGCTCAACATTACTGTGAAATGAGGCATCGTCTGCATTGGAGTCACTCTCAGAATCACTATCGTCATGCCCATCGGGCCTGAAAGCGCTTGCGTCACCATCTGGATCTTCGGAGTCGGCGGCATCTGCTATATTCGCATCGTATATTGGGGGACGAGCACTGAAGCCCAGATTCTGTGCGATTTGGGATGGTGCGTATATGTTTGGATTTTCTCCACCATCATCACCATCGACACCACCACTAGCTGGACTAGGCACCACTATTGGATCCACTGAAAAAAGTTCTTCGCTACCTTGAGTCGCTTCAGCTATAGAATTAAACAATGAGAAAGGGGCCGTTGGTCGTGGGACTCCAAGTCTAACTGGTGAAATTAAAGCATCGGCGATTTCAGCCAATTCTTCAGCAGCTATCGGCAACAATGCTTGAAATACTTTGCGGCACTTATGTAAGATGGAAGTGGGCTGTGACTTCTTCCATAAACTGCTTGTTATAGATGTGTTGGAATGTCCGAGTGAATATGGCATTCCCGTGACAGAACTCAATTGATTAGAATAATTCATAGGGGCCAACTCGACACTGAGAACAACTCCTACTCGTGCAACTGAGCGCACAAATCTCCGTGCTACCGTCCTGGTCTCAACTACATGTGAGTTGTTCGCACCAGAGGCTTCACGGATAATAGTGGTCAATAATACATCTAGCATTTCTTGTCCAATTTTAACTAACAGGCAATGAGTGAAACGATCTAACAAGGCTGTACCTGTCTGGCTGGCTAACAATGCTTGATCTTCAGTTGTCAAATAGGGATTAAATTTGCTTGACAAGCTTTGAGCTGTTCCAGTTCCGGTTATTATCATAGATTTGACGGCAGGCCACTCTCCCAGTAGTTTGTCGAGACTTTTCCTGGAAAATCTTGGCGGTTCAAGGTCATGGTCAGGAACGTCATCATCACCTCGCACGTCATTGGCAGACTTTCTCAGACTAGAACCTGCCAGCTGACGGGAAGACCCGTATTGCTTCTGTTCAATTATTTGGCGTCCAACTGTTTGAGCCAAGAACAGCAGTATATTTTCCCCTCGACTGTTGGGATAGATAACCAAGTCAGTGTCAGATAGAAGTCTCACGAGCAACTGATACCTAGCGGTTTGTGAACCAGCCACGAGAGCCTTGCATTTGCATTTTTCCCAGCAATCGCAATATGCTGTTGGTGACGTTCTTTTAAGGCGACATTCGTGGCCTTTGTGACAGACTCGAGCACATTCTGAACAGCAACAAAGCGTGCGAGTCAACCCACAAGTTTTGCATTCGTAGATGTCTTGATTTATATGTTGAGCTCCTGTCCATGTAAAACTACAAGTGTCATTGCAGCATAACATGTGAATCGGGTTATTATCTAGATTGGTACCACGGGGAAAGATCATTGACATCAATAGCTTTTTCTTTGATTCATTGTCAGTTGCGCATCTCTCAGCTACACTTTGGGCTACATTCAAAAGAATGATTCCAGCAGAATAAGCCCGTCCCGCAACTGCTGCCATGAATGGAGTCATGCCTTGAGCATCACGTTGAACCATGAGATCTTTCATGAATGATTTGAGGACGTGGGACTCCACAAGTGCCCATAACACTGAGTGTGCAGATTGTTTTTGCTCACTTGGGTCAACGATGAAATCTGTGGGAACGTTGATAGTTTCATTCGACCAAAGGTTGTTCGCACCAATAGCTGAGGATTCTAGTGTGTTGATGGCGGTGTCGCTAGCTTGCTTGTGTAAAGCTTTGGATCTTTTGATAGCTTCATGGAGCGATGCAGCAGGTTGTTGGTAGCCTCTTTGATCAGGCAAGTCATGACGGGTTTCGGAGGAATTGTTAGAAAGACGATTAGACGTTGGAACACACACACTCACGGCTGTGTGCAAAATATTGCGATTTCCGTCGATTCTTTCGCCTGTCACAACCAATTGTGAAACTGTTTCTTTTTCGAGAGATGCTAGGGTCAGGCGAACGTATTCAGGATCGCTGCGAATGATGGCAGGTGTCAATATCTGATCTTCTAAGGCCATAGCAATAACAAGTGCGGGATGGTTTCTGCCATCACTCCCTTTAATCTTGACAGAATGAATACCCATTGCCATGGATTGAACAGGCGACATATCTAAACTGATGGGTTCTTTCAAAGAGTCAAGGCAATCTTTTGCTAGTGGATAAATGGTACCATTTCCGTCTCTGAGTAGTACGGCCACATCTGTCTCACCAGATGTGTACAGAGCAATTTGTGATGGGTCGCGTCCGAGGAAAGCATATGTGTCGGTAACAAAGTTGAGAGTTTTTGAGGCTTTTCCTGAAGTGATGTGATAAATTTTGTACTCAAGTTTGTTGCCATTTCGAACAACAGCGTGTATACCATTGTTGCTGACGGAAATGCAGAGAATGTGTGAATCATCGGAGATATTTATCTTCTTAGGTGATCTCTGGCAATCAAAAACTCGTGATGATGAAGTTCCTTTGACAACCTGCAACTCGTCTTTTCGCAACATACGACAATCTTGCAAATAAGCGTTTACATCAGAGTCCGTTTGGCCGAACGGATCCCGTTGGTTGAAGCGAACAAGTGCGGTAACCCCATCAAGCTTAACAACTTTGGCCACAGATAAATTTCTAACGTCATCAAGAAATACAACATCTCTTAAATTCCACTGTTCCTCATCTGGTGACTTATCTTCATCTTTGGGTGATGATAAGTGACGGTATTTGCGTTTTGGCAATGGACTACAACCAGGTTCACTGCATGTTGATGAGGCTGGTGATGGTGGAGGCGGCATTTCGAGGCGCTCAGAAGACGTTGCTTTTGAGGATGTACCAGGACTTGAAGGTGGATCCTCACTGTTTGACGAATAGTTGCTCAAATCGATTGACTGTACTACTGTTCGGCGGGCACGAGTGCATGCCATCGAAGGGGATGGCTTGTTTTCTGGAGTAGACGATGGACTCTGTGGTGTGAGATATCTTTTAAATTTACTTGGGTGTATAATTCTGAAAGTGCAAGAATCAGTTATGTTCCAAGCGGAAGCCATGAGTTTTCCAACTTTCGGTATACCACCCACGGTCGTGAAACCTATTGCACCACTGTGATAAAGGGGGGAATTCTTCAGACAAATTACTGAACCAACGGTTATTTCGTTGGAGGAGTTGGACATCGATGCTGACCGTTGTTTGGCCGACCTTGTTTGAGCGGCCTTCTTCCAGGATTTTTTCCTCCTTGAAAAAGGAGCTACACCCCACCAATAGAGCGCGTTCGACTCTAATCGTACACAAGTGTAGAGAGAGCACGTATACAGATTTGTGATCCTATCACCTCTTTGAAATTCTGGGAAGCTTTGAGCAGAATGTTCAAGTTTGTTCGCGACAATAGATATTGTGCTATCGACCCATGTGGCTACTTTTTGAGACTCGGTCACTACAGATGCACGAATGCAAGTAGCTGACATATGTGTTATCTTTTCACTCGCCAGTCCAAGTTGAATCGATTTGGGGTGGTAAACAATGATGCCCCCGTGTCTAATAGGCTCGGTTGGGCTAGGATCACTCCACTTCCATTGATGCAACTGCCCTGTATTTGATACAGCTAACAATTCGCTGTATAATGAAGCAATTAAAATAAACTTTTTATCGTTGGCTGGCCATAATTCCACCTGCTCTGAAACATATATTGGATTTGGGTCAGTTGTTTTTTTGGCACTCGACGAACTTGAACGATGTGAAGCAAAATCTGTAGGCCCGGTGGCAGTGGCTGAACCACATCTGCTGAGAGCCTCAGAGGCAGATTGGGTGTCCCTAAGAGCGTATTCTAACCAACGTCGCGAACTGGCAGATGAACCCGGCCGATCCTGTGAGCTGATCCTAAGTAACTCACGTTCGGCCGATGTTGAGCTACCATCGCCCGTGAGGCTATTACGTCCCATTCTAGCACCAGATGCTCCAGACCTCATGCGTGTTGTAGAGTAAGCGTTGAATACTTCTTCAGGAAAAACAGCATCAGTGTCTATTAGTACGGGTGACGCACCTGGTGGCAGATTAGAATCCAACAATGACATCAAATCCTCGCTCTGCAAGTAATCTTGACTTTCGTCCATATCTTCTGGATCTTCGTTGTCACTACTGAGAAGATTGTTGACTGCCAAATTGACGTCTAGATTGGTGCGCTGAAGCTCCCGTACTATGGCACTGCGAGGCTTTCCTTGAAGCACAACTTGTGCTTGCGTAATAAGATCTTCAGGTACGTATTGTGCTGGGATTACTGCTCGGGAGCCCATGATTACACTAGTTGCACCCCTGCCACGGCTGGCTGTGTTTCTGAGCATTCTACCGCGCCTGGCCGCATGACGATGGGGAACAGCTAAACCGCTGGCTTGTGGTGAAATAGAGGAATTGCCAGCTCCTGTGCGACTGCTAGTCGAGGTGCCTGGATTTCCAGAAGATCCAGCTGATTGTGATACTTGTGCTGATGGGTGCTGATGAGGCTGCTTATGTGCCTGGCTCATTGCTGTCGAAAATGACGACGAAGATGAAGGCTGACTTTGAGCTGGCGATGGTGATGCTATCGATTCTAACTGGGATGGGGAAAATTCTAGTTTGTCCGCGTTGACTTCATATTGTACACGCCCGATTCGGCCGTCGTCAAGAAGGAAAGCAATATGTGAGGAGCTAATGGTCAATTGAGCTACAGGTATTGATCGGATTGCGCTCATTGTGGTGATATGTGGTCGTGATGATGATTGCTGAATCGACGATGACGATATATTAGGTACAAATTGAGATCCTCCTCTCAGGGAGCGATTGGCAGCCTCCTTAACCTTGCCAGCGAGATTCTCATCGCTGGAGGGTAGGGAGGTGACGACGAATTGCATTGAATTAGCCATCACTGATCAGTTTGCGTCGTTGAAATGTTTTTATCAAATAATATTTTATAATAATAACTATAATTAAATGAAACGATTCGACCACAACGCTTTACGATGCTTCAAGCGAACGCTTTACCAACAAAATTCCCGTTCCCCTACGGCGTTCACTCATTCTCTCCCTTCCCCTCGCTATCGCCCGTCGTGTGTTGTATGTGTTTGTGCCTGTGTGCTTGTCCGTTCCGTTCGTCGATGCATTGCGCATTCAAAGTGTGGCGTCTGTGTCAAGTAATTCTAGCACCAGTGTTTGTGTGAATTGCAAGATTACAAATAGAGCAAAATAAGATATTGCTCAGCTGGATTCCGCTAGTCGAAATTTGACTGTCGAATTGCTTGTCATGTTGCCAATAGAGCTAAGTGATATCTTGACGGTTGCGTTTACTGTTTGTTATCAATCTCTTGTTGAAGTTGAGTCGTATCCTGTATTGATATACTTGAACAAAACTAATCGCTTGCAACAGATTTTCCATAGCAAGTGATGACTGGGTTTGTTTTCTTTTTCACAACAATCGAGGATTGTACAGCTGTTTTTACTTCAATGTTTTTATTCAATCCGTCGCTAATTTTTACACGCCCAAGCACCATGTGACATGAGTCGTGCGCATCGTGAGTCACCGAACGAAATTCGAAACGAAATTATATCTCACTTTGATGATTAGTAATGTTTTTGACATTGACACACAAGCGCTCAAATGCACTCTCTTATTATTATTGTTGTTATTATTATTAATCAATCGAGTATGGATGAGTTGTCTCGTTGAAATCAATGAATTAGAGTTCTGTCAAGTGTACATGTGCAAATCAGAATGGATCAGAAAGGATTGCTATACACGAGACTTTTACGATCAATTGGATCTCGATCGAGTTTAGACCCACCTAGCAGCGACAGCGATGACAGCGATTTCGTCAGTGGAGAAAAATCTTCGAGATCAGCCAGCACAAAACGTAAAAAGAAAAGACAAATACAGTCGAAAAATGTCAAGGCGAGACGCGCCGAGAAACTCGAATCCTATGTCGAGCCAGATAAGCAACATGACGAATCTGTTGACTTATCGATTTTGCTCAAAACAAACAGTTACGATTCGTCGTATTTCCGTTTACCTGTAGAGCTCATGGAAAAAATCATCAAGAACAGCGTTGACCAGCATCACAATCCATTGTTACAATTAGTCACTTGTGCTTCAGTATGTGAGACCTGGCGTCAAATAGTTTTGAACACTGCAGGCATGTGGAATCGTATATTTCTCAACTATGTTCCTTCCACACAAAACAATATCAATCGATTTCAAACATTATTGAAACTTAACCCAAATATCACAAGAACAGTAAAGGAGTTGGAATTTGATTCATGGAAATTCGATTCAAGTGCCTGTGAACTGTTTACCTTGCTAACAAGCCAACAGAATGTGAGAAAAATAAGACTGAACAATATATCTGGGAGAGTCGAATTCTTGGATAAATTAATGAAAAATTGTGTCAAGCTCACGTCGTGTGCCATAACCAATTCAAGATCTCTGGTCGAAAGTCGCCACAAATGGACCCAAGAGTTCCTCTTAGAAAATAGATCTACTCTAGAAACTTTGAATCTGAGCATGAACTATCGACACGTACCTCCTAAACTTGTCGAAGTCATATGCTCTTGTCAAAATCTCAAGTATTTAGACCTCTCATGTTATGTTTATATCAATGGTGGATCTCAAGGAGTTGATGCCGCTCGTCTTGCAAAATCATTACCCCAATTGGAGACACTCAGGTGTGCTAATGTGTCGTTCAAACATACATCAGCGCCAGAAAAGTTCCATCTACTTAACCTTCAACAATTGTCCATACCAATGTTATTGTTGGATCCAGAGCGAGATGATGCTCTTTACTCGACACTGGCACATGGCTCGTTAGAGCTTAGTCATATAGATATCCGAAGATCTTATGTGTCAGAATATGCGTTGTGCCAAACTCCTAGCGACAATGTTGTTAGTTTACATCTCGACGAAAACGAAAATATGCCACGGAACTTCAAGAATATCATCACTAGATGGGCCGCTAAACTCGAAAACCTCAGTCTGTTACGTGTATCTAACTCAAATCTCATAGACGATTGTCTAAAAATCATCGCTCACGCTCAAACACATGAGCCTCATCTTTTGGCCATTGACCTTACAGGATCTGAAGTGACTCTTGATGGTTTAAAACCTTTACTCCGTTCCTGCTCAAGTCTAGAATCAGTGAATTTAACTTCCTGTCGATCATTGCCTCGTGGCTTCAAAGGTTCATACGATTCGAGAAAATCTTTGTCTAGAATTCTTATCCGATGCAGAACTTAGAGACTTGTACCGTCGTTGTAATAAATATCAATGAACCTGTTGTGATTTTTACTTAGCTACACTTACAAGCACATTTTGCATTGTCATACCCATTAATTAGAGTCGAGATGAAAAATTGTATCTATAATATCTTGTTAGTAATAATAATTGTTCTTACATTGACCATCATAATCTAGATAATTTGGAGAGCTCAAAAACTCTTCGTTGTAACGAGGTAAAGCGTAATGAAGCGTAACTTTAAGGTCCCCTTGCCCGAAAGGAATTTATTGATTTGATTATTTCTAAAGTTCGACATCAATTTATCGTCCAAAAAGCAAGATAACAAGATATAGGTAATGAGCATTGAAGCAACAGGCATGTTTTGCTTTGTGTTGGTCGAGAGAAAAAAGATGACAAACCGATGAGTCTTGAGAATGCTCAAGAGTGTTTCTTGATCATCATCTTTTATCATTACAATTTCTGGTCTTATTATAGGCTTGAATTAGAGAAGAGATAGTAAGTATTATGATTGTATATGCCAAGACAATCTTGGAGAATAGAAAAGACATCTCTTAGCAAATGGCGAATGAGGACAGACTTGGTAATCTTTTGCAAAGTTAAAGAATCCGACGAAGACTACTTGCGATATTCGGCCCAAACTGAATATATTTTAGTGTCTGACTGTGTTCATGAAGAATGAAATCAAGTAGCTAGAATAATCTTTGAAAAACTTTCTTTTCTGTC
Organism: Fragariocoptes setiger; assembly: GCA_019968535.1. NCBI lineage: Eukaryota > Metazoa > Arthropoda > Arachnida > Trombidiformes > Phytoptidae > Fragariocoptes > Fragariocoptes setiger. The sequence goes on from JAIFTH010000319.1 coordinate 13,216, forward strand.
CTGATTTATGTTACTAAGGTCAAGACAAAAAGTTGAGTGGAATTTTATTTGTTGTATCAATGGCTCGCGTAATGACAAGAGCTTTAATATCGTTGGCTGGCACGCAGAACAAAAGTTCATTAATGTGCATTGTTCAATTGATCGTGTTTTGCTTGTTGCCATTCGGTGACATTCAATTCATTGTTGCGGAGATCATTGTTCACAATGATGTTTTTGTCATTGCAAACGTTAGTAGTGTGCGATAATTGACAAGAACTGTTGTCAATGTTCGGATTTTGATAGTCGTTGCTGTTGATTCGATTAGAGCAATTCCTGTTGTGATGCACTGTTTTCAAAGTGTAATTAGCACCATGATGATGGGCATGTCTGTTGTGGTTCGACTGCTTGTTGTTGTTGTTGTTACTAGAGCAGTGCCGCTTGTCGTTATCGCTTGCCGGTGTCAATGTCCAACTGGCGCGCTTATGAACCTCTTGAGTGGTTGTAGTTGGACTAAAACTAACCATTCTTGTTCCATTGTTATTGATTAAGCTAACGTAATTGTGAATGGTCAAAAGCAAGACAAGAACATTTAGATTAGATAAAGATTAGTCACTTTAGTTGCATTGACTGTGAACAATGTCCAGAATGAATATACACCCTAGCCCGAAACTTACATTGGACGGCACGTGTGGTAAATAGTATAAGGGTCGTTAGTGGCACTCGAGAGGTCGGCGAATTGTTGCAATCGTGACATTGAAGCTGACATTGGCAGTGAGCCGTTTGAGAGATCAAGCGAATGATCAATACAAGCAACAGCCGGCGCCTCTGAGCGACGATTGGGTACGCTCATCATCATTGAGTCTATAGTGATCGAATGTGGCAGTAGCGTTGCTGTTGTTGTTATTGGATTGGAATCGGCATTCAATTGGCACACATTGAGTTCGTCCATAATTAATGGTGCTTCATGGTTCGTAGTGCTGGTGTTAGTGCTGACGCTTAGCGACGACATTGGTCGAATATGTGCCATAATATCATCTGGAACTTGAATCATTGTGTTGCCATAGTCGTGTGACAAAGCAGCCTCACTATAAACTGTGTGATGGTTATTACTATTGTTAGTTGTGGTGATTGGATGGACGTGAGTGCGACTATCGATTGTGTTCAGGTCGCTAGTACCACTGGCAGCATCGCTGCTCCCGGTGCTAGTGAGCACGCGATGACATAACGACGACGACGACGACGGATCAATGTGTCGAATAAGTGCAGTTGGTTTCATTTCGGACATTTCATTGAGAGATGTTTCATGATTCGTCGGGGGTACATGTTGATGTATCAGATGCAATGCATGCTGTTGTTGTTGTAGACGTCGATTCTCACTATAATCTGTGAGAGAACGTGATGTTCTAAGCAATGAATTATAAACATTCGCGTCCCATTGTTGGCATTGTTGTTGTTGTTGCTCGTTACATGGCTCATAAATTACGCGATTGATATGCGTGTTTGAGTCGCACATCGAATTGTTTGATGCTGACCTTTGTGTGTATGATTTGTTGTTGTGCGTAGAATTGCTGTTGTGAGCACTTGGATTATCGAGTGATGACAATTGTGAGCAACGATTTTTATTATTCAAACCATTATTGCACGATGAAGAAGAAGCGGAAGCTGACGAACTCGAACTGTCATTATTAGTGTCTGTTATGTTGTGGCCACGCAAAGGATGGCTAGATTGGTGTGTGTGCTTAGCGTTGGTGGTTTCATTCGGAGTCATTGTTTGCTGCTGCTGTTGATGTGTAGAGTGTGCCAGCAAACGTGAATGACGTCGCACTAGCACCACAAGCACCATAACAAACGCAATGAATAATATCGAGCCACCAATGAGGATGGCCATGAGCGGAGTCAGAGATAATTGGCGAGTCAAATGTTTATATTTGGCTTGCAATTCAATCGCTGCTTGACCGTTGGTCACAAATGAGCCAGTCCACGATGAAGACGATGATGGTAAGATCGACGATGAACTTGGCAAGGAGTTGTCTGGCGTCGCTTGCGCACGATCCGTGCTGTCAAGTGCCAATGTTGAATGCTCATAAGTGGCTGGTGTTGATTGTCCGTGCGAATTGGACGCATAAACTCGCACTATGACGCGTGTGTCCTCTGGCAGATTGTTCAACTCAAACGTGGGCTCATTGTCCACGCTGACATTGGCCAACAATTGACGTGTCTGACTAGCGTATGCCTCTAAATGATACTTGTTACCATTGTTATTATCCAATAATTTGTCAATCATATTGTGTGTGGACTCATTGATCATTGGGTCGCTACCGTTATTGTTGTTTGCGAAGTAATGACGAGAAAAATCTCGTGTCACAGTGTCACGTGTGGCCACGCCTCCTATTGCGTCAGTAAGTTCGGTGTTGGATGGCATACCAAATGAAGTCGAGAGAGATTGAGTCGATGAAGCACGAGGCTCGCAGCGCACCATTAACGAGTGGGCGCTTCGATCGGCCAAGTGGCACGCACCCAGTGGCTGAGGTCGACGCGCGGGCACCGCCAACGTGACACAGGGTGACACTTGTCGGCCAAGTGCGTTGCTGGCGAAACACAAAAAGGCGCCAGCCGAGATAATGTTCGATGGAGCTGCTGCTGACTGGGTGTTAGATGACTGTGTTCGATGATGATTGGTGTGATACTCGGCGCCTGTGATGCTTGCATAATGCGGCACGTAAGTAACAACGCTGGTGGTGCCGTTCGTCTCGAACGTACTGATCGCTTGCTGGCGCTGATTGCTGACCTCTTGAGTGTTGTAATAAAGCGAGCCAAAAGTTGTACTGTTGCTTGCGGCAGCGGCGTCTGCAACAGTAGTCGTATAATTAGGCACAAAATACCATTCGTAGTGAAGTTGATCGGCCGGTTCGGCTTGCACGTGGCACACAACATGAGTTGCTTGTTCGGCAACTAGTTCGACTTCATTCCTAGCAGGTGTGGCACATCGTGGTTCGACTGTTCGATGTTACAGTGCACATTTTACGTACAGTTGTTATGCACAGATATTTGAGAAGTGTGCTTTTATTTAGTCAAGTAATTCATCGTGCAAATGAGAATTGTGGATAGGAATTCTTTATAGGCTCGTACTTACATTTGGGCGATAATAAGAATTTATTACTGTAAGAGACACCTTCGGAATTGCGCGCTCGACACGAGTAATAACCTCGCCGCTCGAGTGTCAACGAACGCAGCGCCAACGATTGATTGCTAACAATAATACCGGCACTTGGATTGTGATGTAACGTCTCATTGGCATTAAACAACCACACGAGCTCTGTGATCCACGGATTGGCCGACACGAAGCATTCAAAGTAAACGTCGGTGCCTAATTTCAACGAAGCCATATTGATGTTGGCACCCAATTGCAGCGACAATTGTGGCGCATCTGATCATCAATTGAATCATCAGATCAAGCAATAGCAAGAGTTGATAATTTTTTGTTCGTTTGTGTGTTGAGATAAATATCGAGAGAGAAAGAAACACTTACAATGAACGTTGAGTGTGATTGACTCACTGACAGGCACCGAGTTGGCCATTTGCTTGTTGAGCGCCGAGCATGTCAATTGTTGTTGGTCGTCACTGATAGAAGGCACTAACATAAGACGGCTCACACTGATTTCTGGCTCCCATTGTTGTTGTTGTTGTTGCTGCTGCTGCTGCTGTACTGCCATTGTCTTAGTGTTGACTGCGCCAATTGGTGCTGAATGATTGTTGGGCAAAATTCTTGCTTGATTGTTGTTCCTTGCCACTGATTGATGATGCCAATTAGTGAGGCTGTTGCCGCCGAGCTCAATTGCACCCTTGAACCAAGTGATGGCTGGTGCTGGTCGCGAACCGAATACACGACACTCGAGCGTATGACTGGCACCGGCTCGCACGATTACATTGTGCGATGTGGACCATTGATTGTGGTTGTGTTGCAACCGAAACTGTTGGACGTCTGTCGTTTGGCTCGCTTGCAATTCGCTGTTCTGTTGATGCTGCTGCTGCTGCTGCAATGCTGAAGTACGAGAAACAACCGTTGTTGGTGGCATCAACAATGCAATACGCACGTACTCAGGCCTCAAATTGATATCGACTGTAACACGCATGCTAACAGGTGCACTGATGGCATTGTTGTTTGTGGTACACATGAATTGTGCACCCAAATGAGCGCGTGTCAAGTTCAATTGTAGCACAGCACGTACTGGCACTCGTGCATTGCTCGATGACACTTGAAGACCACTTGTTGTCATTGTGGTTGTTGCTGTTGTTGTTGTCGAGGCGCCGCTAATTGGTGTCCATTGCCATGAGTCTATTGTTGCTGTTTCATTGAACATTGAAGAGGATGTTTTCACTGGAAAAAATTGCTGCTGTTGTTGATCAACCACTTGATTGGTACCTAATTGACGCTGCCACCACATGACGTGAACGGGCGCATTGGCACTGCCCAAGTCCGATTCACACGTCAATTGTGTCGACATGTCTTCGTCGTATGGACCAACAATGGGCGTGTCAGATGGACGAGAACCAAGTGGAAACAAAGCAGAGGCAGAGGCAGAAGAAGCAGAGGCTGAAGATGAGCGAGGCGTGCGTCCGAGATGATCGAAAATGGTCACCTTGCTTGGCGGACTAATCAATCGAAGACGCCAGATTCGCGTGCGTGTGGGCAATCGACGATAATCGACACGACACTTGTAGGTGCCTTCGTCGCCGTCAAGCACGGGATCGATCGAAATGGTCAGATTGGCGGATGCGCTCGCCGATTGATTGTTGACGCTGGTCGTGGCCACAACTCGTGCCGCCAATGATGATTCATCGTCGCCACTGGCTGCAATGTGACGCATGGGCTTGTGACGCGCGTCGATTGTGTACAATGGTGTGTGTGTCACTTGAGACTCGTCCAACTTGTACCACAATATCAATGTGGCACCCAATGGCCAAGAATCTTGAGACTCGGAAGTGACTTTGCTGAGGCACGGAATGACGACTGGATGTCCAACAACAGCGTCAATAATCATCTCATTATCGACACTGTTTGTCGATGAATGTGCGTGTTGTTTCATTGTTGTTAGTGTTACACTTTGTTGTGGACGGGAATCAACAAAGCGAGCAAACAATCTGCTGGACGGACGCTGGATGTTTGTTTTGTTCACAGTCATTGGCTTGAAATCAGCATTGTCTATCGATGCAACACACGAGAACAATTGGAGGAATAATTGATACGATTTAGTTATTTTACTCGAACAAAACGATTTTTATGTGTTAAAGTGATCGCTGAACATCTCTCGACCCCCTTCAAACGAGTTTCAGCTCCCTCTCTCTCTCTCTCTCTCTCTCTTTCTTTTCGATCATTTTAATATTTCATCAGTTCAAGCAATTACTCAATTTACTAGTATTCTAATAGATTAATCGGCAATCGAGTTGAGAGAAGAAGAAGATATTGTGTAATTTGCTCGACCATACAATATGAAATTGAGATGAGATTGAGATTGAGAATGAAAGTCAGTCAGTCAGTCGAGCAAATGAGTCTTGCATTGGGACCAACACTGTAAATGTTGTTGGATCTTGGATGATCTTATTCGATCTTAGACGGTTTATTATGTTTGAAGGCATTACAGAATTTAAATCTACAGACGGTTGTATGAGCAAGAAACAATGTAAGCGCCATTAGCAGTGTGCGTGGTGAGCACGTGCTGTGCGTCTACAATCGCAACTACCAACAACTAGTCGAATGGCCAACCATCAAGGCACACGCGTCAAGCTAACAAACGCATCTTATAAGCGCGTCTTACAAGCTTTATTGGAGTTTTAGTTAGCCCGAGGCCCCGTGAGTTCTCAGACGACAGCATGAGGCAGACTTGGAGCGCGCGTGCGTGTGTGTGTGATTGATCGACGAGGCCCCAAGGATTTCTCTCTGACTCACTTGCAATGTTCTTGCTAGTTCTTTGAGATGACTTTGGCGGCGGTCGTTATCAGCAAGCACACGTTACGATAAAACTTGGCGCATTGCACGCTGTAAGTTCAGTGCGAGTTGTAGCAATCAGAAGTTGGACGAGATTCTGACAAAATTGTTGTTGTTTGGCAAGACAACAATCTGTTTAGTTGTTCTGTTGTGCAGTTGCATTGACCGCTGCAACGACAGCGGCACCTGCAGCCGCAACACAGCTACACGCGGCCACACAAAAGCACGCACAAACACACACAGGCGCAAATAGCAAGCGGCGGCCAACAACAAACAAATGCTGTCGCCCTCGAGCTTGCTAGCGATGGCAGCAGCACATGCAATGGACACGCCCATTTCAGGCTGCGTGATCGCCATCGTGATTCGTTCGATCTGATGCAATCTTGAGATCAGCAACAATCGAGCTGATGGCGACCACTCGCTCTCTCGTTAGCTGTCTGTCTGTCTGTGCGTCAGCTCTTGACGCTGTGGGCACTTTTCTTCTATCCTGAGCTTTCTCTTGCTTCTGGTGTTCAAGTTGTGTTGCTGCGTGTGCGTGTACGTGTAAAACAAACACAAAGCCAAGGACAAGAGAAAGTGCAAATTGTACGAACCAAAAGTTTGCTCGTCGTCGAATAAGCGAATGAGCGATCGAAGTCTGACAAAATGACGAATGGCATTCACTTCCGGTTGTACGGCCACTAGTTTGTTCGTTCGTTTTGTTTTGTTCTGTTCTGTTTGGCCAAAACAAAGACGATCACATCGAGTAACGTGCAGCATGTCAACTTAATTGGCACCTTGAGAATTCACCAAGTCCAATGCAACATCAATTGGTGCTTGCAGTTTCAAGGCTCTGTCTTGTGAAGAAAAGGCAATCAATTGTTGCCTTGTGAACGAGACAGAACGAGAATAAAGTACTTTATTTCACAATGCACTTCATTTCATTGTCATTATCAACGACATAGCAACACAACACACACGAAAATTATTATTATGTAGGTTCGTTATTTGAAATTAAAATTGTACTCTTTTAGCATTTAGAACAGACAAGCGCATATTGAGCTGCAACTGTGCACCCACAGCGTTGTCAACAGGTTCAATAAATGACAGGTGATAAGCAGTATAGACAGAATAGAAAGATGAGAAGAGAAGAAAAGTGAACCAGACAGCACAACGTATTTCGTTCGCTATTGGCAACAAGAGAATGTAATTTAGTTCGCGCGTTATGCATTATTACAAATCTAAAAATAAGTCACTATTTTTATTAACACACGATCTATTGCTTTTATTACGTTGTTGCCATTGTCTCTCGACTTAATTCGTTTTCTTCTCTCTGGTATAAGTCGAAGCAACAAGAGTACACACACTCTCATACGTTACAAGAGTCGATATCACACTAATAATTGTTCTATAACTAGTTAATGAAAAACAATCAAGATTAGATTGAGCATCACACAAGAAGAAACTTTCTCTTTCAAACATAAGGAATAGCAAAGCATCCGCTGGGCAGTCAAGATGATGTTGAAAGTGTTTTCGTGCATTATGATGTTGAAAGTGTTATTGTGCATTGCGTCAGCATTCAATCAGTGCCCTTTTCCTGGATTGGAGGAGCAACAATTTCAAGTGCCAAAGGACGTACGCACAGATAATCAAGGCCAATTGCATGCACTGTTTGTTGTGATGCGACACGGCGATCGAATGCCGAAAAATTTTCCGAAGGCGAGCGGCCAAATGCTCGAGCTTATGCAAAAGATTGGCTCTGGTCAGCTGACGACACGTGGCAAATCACGCGCCCACAAAGCGGGCGAGTTGATTAGCGAACGCTACAACGCAGCATTGTTGTCGCGAATAACATCGAATCAAGTATTTGCGCGCTCGTCGAGCAGCAAACGTTGTGTCGATAGCGCAGAACAGTTCTTGTTAGCAATCCAGAACTCGCTAGCCGCTGGCAACCAACACGACGCACGTGCAGCACAATCGTCAGCCGTCGCTCCGATTGAAATACTTATACAAGAAAAGAAAATCGATTACGTGATTGGCGTCGCCTTCTGTCCAGAGCTCAAGGCCGAAAAGAAGCGTCTCATTCAAGAGCATATCACAGACAAAGATATGCAGGACGGAGATGTTGCGCTGTTGGCTGATCGAATTTACAGCGATCTTGGCATAAAAATCGAAGAAAAAGCGGCACACTTTTGTCGTTTTGCCACCGCCTACGAGTTGTTGCTTAACTTGCGCCAACTTCACTGGGACACTCAGTACCATTGGTGGCAGTCAGACGAGAACCAAAAGCGCCTGGAAAGGCTCTATTTGCGCTGTCAAAAATTGCGTACGGCGTCATGGTGGGCTCGACGCTTAAAAGTTGGTTCAATGTTGGGCGACATTGTCGAGAACATGAGATTCATCTCTGACGACACTAACGAGGCCAACTCTAATGCCAAGCGCATGTTTTATTATTCGACGCATCACAGCGTGTTGATTGGTGTGCTCGACGCATTGGGCGCGTACACGCAACCGTTTTATGTGAACACAGGTGCAATGATTGCATTTGAATTGTTCTCTGTTGCTTCTGCCACTGGCGAACAATGGTTTCTTCGAGTAGTCTTTAACAACAACGAGGACGAAACAATGGACACAAATTGGCGTTCGGCGATGCCTAGCATCAATTTGCACGAGTTCATCGAAAAAATTCAAATACTAGTGCCTAGAGATCATGGAGCCGAATGCAGATAATAATGAATGTCAAGCATAAGTGAATAATAAACACAATTACTAAGCTGAATTGAGCTCATTTCAATCATTGAACTTCAACGTTAACTGCACATGTGATTCGCACTTCAATGATTGAGTTAATTGAAGTGATGTGCGTGAGCCACGTGTGGTCAGTGAGTTAGTCAGTCAACTATTGTCAGGCAACTTCTGTGGACTCATTCACAACGCGATTGGCCACAACGCGCGCGCACACACAGTCAGTTTACATTGGTGAGCTCAAGAACCAATCGGGCGTTAACATAAGCTGCCTTGGCGGGCGTTAACAATTCAGAGACTTGCCTCACAATCTCGTTTAATCTCATAGTTCATTCTTTCAATGCTGTTTCAGTGCTCGCCATTGCTGAGCGTACAAGCAGCCAGCTAGCGATCAACAGTGATCAACGAACAATGTGAAGAAAGAAGAAACAGTGTGACACGCATTCGACTATTCGTGACTAATACAGGCTTACAAGCTTACAATAAAAGCGTCAGTGCCAATGTCCACACTGACACTGACCGCTGTGTTCTGAATTCTGTGTCGTGAGCTGAAAGAGCTTCTTGCACAATATCGACCATTCGAAAGAACAAAAGCAAACAAACGAGAGAAAGAAAAAAAGAAGAGAAAAAGATGACTCTTTTCAACGCACAATGATCTCACACAATTGCACTTGACTTCTCTTCTCTTCTCTTCTATTTTCTTCTTGTGTTCGTTGTGCACAATTGCGAAACGTTAGTAAGACTGACATTGTTCGACCTCGCTCATGCTCGTATTGTTGCTGTTGCTGTTGCTGTTGTTGGGGCCCACAAGCTGACTTAAGAACAAAGTGGGCCAACAAACTGATGGGCTCACCATGTCGCTTGCACTGAGTGTAGCATGAGTTGAGTCCACTTCTTCTTCTCCTCCTCCTTCTTTCTCGCTGTCCGTGCGTCCGTCTCGAGCAGCCCACTGCTGATTATCTTCTTCTGTGCCAGTGAGAGCTCGATCGAGCTATCGAGTTGTTGCTGGCGTTGTGGGCAACTTGTCTGCCAATTGTGAGCTCACATACTCGACATAGATTCACAAACATCGAATTGTCGTCGTCGTCGTCGTCGTCGTCGTCAAGCTCATGTTCTCTCACAAAACGATCAAGTTAGCACGAACACGACTAGTGTTGAGTTGACCAAAAAGCTAAAGCTACACTTGTCGCATTTTTTTTGTTTTGCGTTCTTTGTTGCGCGTGTGTGAGTGCGTACGTACATACGCTTATGCCGTAATCCTTGCGTGCCTTGTTTGCTATCTTTATCTTCACAACAACTTCACACAAAGCTGCACATGTGCATGTTGGCTCACTGCACACTTGTCGTCGCTTGTTGTGCTGCCGTTGAGATAGCACGTGTCCCTTTCTACTGACCAACACAGGCACGCACACACTCACAAAGCTTACTTTTACAGCCAACTAAACTGGTCTCGTGTTGTTGGCATTATTTTTTGCAACTTTTTTACTTGCTTATAGCTTGATAAGCTTTGTTAGAGCGAGCTTGCGGCAAGTACAAAGTTGACCAAGACCTCTTCAAGTGCAATATAAGTCGCAAAATAAGTGAGTTTCTATTCCACAGAGACAATAGCAGCGTCGATTGTCGCTGTCTATTGAGTCTTACAGTCGAACAGTCGACTGTCGATTGTCGATTGTCGGCTGTCCACTGTCCACTGTCCACTGTCCACTGCCGACAGTCGTTTTGAGCTCAGCTGGCCAACGAACGAACGGACAAGCGAGCGACCACTGACGACTCTTTCTCGAAATTGCCTTCGCTCGATTGCCAACTGAGTCAACTTTAACACAGTCCGTTGTTCAAGTCTCTATTTGGCCTATTTCTGGCTCTCTCACTTCCGGCAACACTCACTCATTGTACTCTTTCATATTCTCGTTAGCTCACCTTTTGCTTTGCTCCCTCTTTGGTTGTTCGTTTGTCACGCAAACACTTCATTTTTTGTCGTCGATCGTCGGTGGTCGGTTGTCGGTCGTTTGTCGTACAAGTTGAGCAAGTGAGCAACAACGTTACACGTGTAACATTGCAATACTACGTGGAACCATCATGTGAAGTGAGTGAGCGCACACGCACACGCACACGCACACACACTCAATGAAACCGGAGATGCAACGAGCGACACGTTGACACACAAATGTTATTGTCGTTTGCTTGTTGGTCGTGCAGTTTCACTCTCTTTGCATGAACAACCGACTTGACTGAAGCTAACAAGTGCAAAGAAACAGCAAGCGAACAGTTTATGTTGATAGCCGCGGGCGTTTGCCTTCTGTCACCACATCTTTTTGCACGCGCTGTCTTTTGATGTTCAACGAGCACACATTTGCATCAGCGAGCGAATGAACTAGCAAGCGAACCAACGAACAGGCAGAAGGACGAACGGACAAACGAACGAGCTCATTTTACTTGTAAGATGTGTCCGCATGAACGTGTCATGTGAACAGCGTTGCGTTCAATGTTTGCTTTCACTATGAGCACATGAAATTGCACAACGACACACATTCAGCTACAACTAACGTGTTACGTTGGCGCCATGAACAAGCGCACGTTTTATGTTCGATTTGTTGGGACTTGCATTTTGCACGTGTTGTTTAGAACTGAAAAGTACACTGAATTTGAACACTGACTTAAATTGGGGCCACTAAAAAACAACGATCATAAATGGAAATACTCTTTCGTGACGCGTGCGAACATGCACACACACAGCTAGCACAGGCGAAGCTAAAATTTAGTAGTTAGTAGTCAGTAGTCAGTAGTCAGTAGTCAGTAGTCAGCGACTACTGAGGTCGAAGCTTGAGCCTTGAAAAAGAACAAAGCTTGAAGAAGAGAATAAAGTACACCCGCAAAGATAAAAGCCCAAGGCCAAGAAAGGAAAAGAAGACGAACTGAATTGTTGAAGAGACAGTTAAAATGAGCCAGTTGTTTTCACAACAAAGTCAGCTGCTAGTTGAGCCACTGAACTCACTAATGTGAGCCAATAAATAAAGTTGTTGCTTTGTTTATTGTCAAACACTTGCATCACGTAATGTCAAACAAAACACGATCACACTCTAATAGTTGCTTGAGAACGTTGGATTGTTAGCTCAACATATGCTGACATTGTGTGAGTCTTGAAGCAAGTACAGCAAGCTGTTGTCAGTGTCACACACTGTACACACAGTCGGTGCATTTCGATTAGCCAATTGAATAGAATGACAATTGCTAATTGAAATGCAGCTTTACACACAGAATTGAAATGAAATACCCAATAACACAGGTGCCAATTGTGGAAATTTATTTTGTTAGTATGTGTCTCGTCTGCGTGTGCAGTTACAAGAGAACAATAAGAAGAAAAAACAATGCTCAATTGAATGAATGACACCAATTCAGTTGTACATTGACACTTGACTGTTGATATTTATCAATGTTCGAGCTTCGAATGATGACTTAGATTCTATGATCATCCCCGTTAGCTTGAAATCGCCAAACTTCTGTGGCCAGCGTTCGATTGATCGGTGATCAGTGGCGCAATCAATCAGCATGCGTTCGATCAGCGATCATTTAAACAGCTGTTGTCTCACGTTGTCGATCGATCGAATTCTCATTAGAATATTCAACGTGACAAGAGATGCCGTCGTTATCTCTTGCTCACTGTCGTCAAGAATAAATAGCTAGGCACAACATTGATGATTAGCGATTGATTAGATAGACGTGTTAGTGGTTGCGGTTGTTGTTGTTGTTGAAACGTTAGCTTGTTGTGCAATTGAATGATTGTAAATTATGCTGTGTGTTCACAAGAGCACGATACACCGATTTGCGATTGCCAAATCGTAGAGAAGAAGGCAGAAGAATGTCGTGTTGATAATATTTTCCTTCAATGACAATTGGAATGCAAGAATAAAAGTAGTTTGAACGGAAAGATTCAATCACTTTTTTCTTCCTTCACTTCCACTTCCACTTCCACTTTCACTTCTTCTTTGCCTTCTTGGTTGCTACTGTTCATGTTCACTATGTTAGACTTTCAGGCACACAGACAGGCGGACAGACAAATGGTCGATGATGTTGGTACGGAGCCGCGATGATGTCATGTAAGCTGGCACAAACATAAAGAACGAAGCTCAATGACTGAGATCACCAAGAGCAAGAAACCAAAAGCAAAGACAGATTGTTAGCTTGGCGAGAGGAAAGAAAACACTCATAACGAGATGAGATTTCATAGTCTCGCTTGATGCTTGTCCACTGGTGTTGTTGCTCCGAGCTAGCCATATTGTTCGTTGATCGTTGTTTGCAATATGTTGTGTGTCTCGCTTATGACAAACTCTCGGCACACTCGTGGTAATAACAACAACAACAACAAAGTAGCAACAACACGAGTGAGGCCATCAATTTTCGCCTGATTTCGTCTGATGCTCGTTCACTTGACGACCTCATTGCTGTTCCACTGCTGGTCGCTTGCTGGCCCATTGCTAGTGCTCTTGCAATTTTCGTGCGACAGTGCAATGTGTTGTGTTGCACTGTCGAGCTTATAGTTTGATCGTTCTTTGCTTTGCTTTGAACTACAAACTGTGAGCTGTGAGCTGTGAGCTGCAAGTCGCAAGACTACTTGAGCTTGTAAAGTGTGTATTCACCATCATTGCATAATATTTGGCATTGACAGAAGAAGTAGGCACAGCAACATAACGAGCGTCATCGTTGTTGGTCAGTTCCATCGACAACAACATGTCGATCGATCGGTCGCTCATTCGCTTGGTGAGTCAGTTTTCATGAAATGCAGCTCGCTTCTTGCATTGAGAACATTGAGCTTCGAGTGAATTGAGTATTGAGCTTAGAATTGCATAAACAGATTCTATTCTCGTGTGTAAGCTAACAACTGCAACTCAAACAAACTCAATGAAACGGAACAAACAAAGTGAGCACGGCATTCAAATTTTTACGACAAACATCAAGTGCTGTGTTGCCTCACTTACGTAGCCATTCATTTGCTGCCTTTTCATTCGACATCTGTGTGTGTGTGTGTGTCGTCCGTCTGTCAGTTCGTTCGTTCGTTCGATCGTCTTGTTCGCTCGTTGGCTGGCCGGAAGCTCGCTCACTAGCTTTCACACAATGTAACAATTGCACGTCGATACGACGTTGAACGCGAGGTCGAACAAATGACACCAACATTCAGCTACAACAAATAATTCGAGCAATATTCAAACGACAGCAACGTACAATCGACCGATTGAGCGATAAAAGCCAATAACGACGATCGGTGCGTGTGTCACATTGGTAAGCAGCACGAATGCTCGAAGCGAACCGAATGTCGACTCGTTTAGTTGGATTTGTTTTCATTGTGATTCATTGATTTTGCAATAACTTGCAATCTTATACTGTAATATTTCGCAATCAATCTATCGCTTTGATTGTTTGGTCAAACGGTTGGTTGGTTCAAACCTTGACCGATCGATTGATCGATTGATAACGAAAGTGTCTTGCTGCTCTACGTGTGAATTATTGAGCAATCAAGCTTGCTATTTTTGCACGCTTCACTATCGACAGTAGGAACAGCGAAGAGCGAAACAGATAATCAAACTCTGGCCCGCACACGAAATGCAGAGCGCCATCAATTTGCATGCATATGCGACTAGAAGCACACGCACGCACGACAAACAGACAGACAGTCAGCCGGCAAAGCTCGCAACGACAAACTTGAGCGCGAGTTGCGGATATTGCGACGTTCGTGTATTCGCGGATGAATCTGGTCGCGATTGCGTGATGCTTGGTGTCACATCAGCGAGCACTTGTAACAGTTGAAGCTGAACTGAACAGAGCAGAATAGAATCGATTTGTTGTGCGTGTGTTTGGTTAGACGAGAGAACAAATTGAGCTGCTACTTGTGAGTGTGTCGTGCGCTCACGACGCACTTGGCACGTGAATGAACGGCACTTCATCCTTGCACGCTCATTCTCACGTCAAGTGTTTCGTTCGTGATTTATCCATTCGAATGTGCAATCAGATCAAAGTTTAGTTCGAAATAGGTGATAGACTGTGTGTCAAGTTCACTTGACTCACTCGCTTAGTGTCGATCGGATCTACACTAACGAGAACGCTGTCCAACTGTGCGCTACATGAGTTGGCTGGCAAATTTAGTTGCGAAATTCCAGTCAATGTTACACACGACACACACGCAACCTGAGTGTCAACGATGTGAATGAATCAGCGATCGAACCAATTGGTCAGCAGCTGCAATGACAACGACAAAAAACTATAATACATTGTTCTCTCTCTCTCTCATGCATACATCGTTCATTGCAATTCGTACGAATGCACAGACGTACAGACGGCCAATTGAGTGAGTGAGTGAGTGGCAGTGACAAAGAGAAAAGAAGAGCAAACAATTCGAAAGAGCGAGCGAACGAATCGACGACTATCGACTGCAATCTCGCACAACTTGAACTTTCACTCTCGCTCTTGCTTTTATTGGCCGTCGTTCACCGTTCACCGTTCACCGTTCACCGTTCATTGCTTATTGCGATTGCGACAGCAACTTCAGCTGCAGTGAGTCTTTAGTCTTATCGAGCGAGCCCAACCAACGAGTGTGCCGATATATTTGAGTGAGATAGTAGGCGTGGCAATCATTAAGTGGACTCTACTTTCTTGCTTTGCTTGTCTGTGTGTGTGTGTGTGTGTGTGTCCATTGAAGTTAGTTTGCGTGACGTGTGTGCGTGTCCGGCTCTGGTTGTGCTGAAAACAAGTGCGAACGTGAAGCACACCTTCACACGCGTGCAATGCTTCACGCAAAGGTTACGCCGAATGCGCCGAATGCACTGACTGTCTGTCTGTGAAAGGAACGCAACAGAAGAAGCTGTTGTGTCACGTGACATTCTGTTAACGAAACGAAACTGAGCCGAGCTAGCCAGTGTTCATTGCTGAGCACCTGGACGAACAAAGGCCAGCAAAGGCAATGAAGAGCGAAAGCTATGAGTAAACGGTCGGATGAGATTACGTCACGTGCATCGTTTGCATTCGGTGCGGCCGCATTCGCTTGCTAAAACAAATTTCTCACTTGCCAATTGTGCAATAGAAGCAGCGGGTGGGCGAGCGAGAAAATACCCTTTTTGTTCTCTGGTCGCTCAACACGAGAATAGCCAACAACGAGCCAGCCAACAACAAACAACACTAAGCGAATGAACGAACGAACGAACGAACGAGACCAACGAACAACAAGAACCAACACGAGAACGAACAAATCGGTGACGTAATCCGGTGCGCTCATTGATCAACTTTTGGCGCCCTCATTACATTCATGCCTCGCTGCCCCTTTCGATCGTCCATTCGCTTGCTTGTCTGTCTGCCTGCTCGTTCGTTTGCTTACGGACTTGCTCTTGGTCGCTCGCTCGCCGGCTCGTTCATTCGTTGCTCGCTTACTTGCAATGACGATGAAGGCGACGCCAGTGGGCGTGGCAGGTGGTCAGTTCTCATCGCCATCGACAGTTGTAGTGGAGAACGGCAAACGTTGCTGTTTCTGTCGTTGTTGTGGTTGGTGTTTTTGTTGTTGTTGTTGCCACTTCTGTTGGTCGCGTCGCATGAACGGCACACAAATCAGGCCATCGATTTAATGAGGCCAGCCATTGGTGTTGCTGTTGCTGTTGCCGTTGCCGTTGCCGTTGCCGTTGCCGTTGCCGTTGCTTTTCCCATTGCTCTCGGTGTCGGTGTTGGTAAGCATTCATTCATTTTGACACGCCCATCGAGCCTGATCACACACGCCCATAAGCGTGAGTGACTCACTCGTGGTAAGCAGCGTGGCGGTCGATATCTTGTTGTCGAACAACAGCAACAACAAACTGCAGATGAACTCTGTCTCTCTTGCTGCCTTCGTCTGGTCGTCGTTTGGTTAGACGAGACGATTGCGTCAGCCGACGACCGCTAGAAGAATTCATTCGTACAAGTTGCATGAATAGACAAGCGAGAGAACGAGAGAGGATTATGCCAACAGCTTGACGGCCACAAACCACCGAACCACGCCCACTAAACTAAAGAGAGCTCACACCCACAGCAAGCAAGCAAAGACATTGAGCAGGAAGCGAACATTCAGATGAGAAGAGATGAGTCCAGACGAATGTTTAGTCGAGATATTGAACGGACGGACGGACGGACAAACGAACGAACGAACGACAACAACAACAATGGCAGCAAATATGCCTAGCTGCTTCCACGCCCACAGCAGCCACTGCAAATGCTAGTGCTGGCGTGTCATTTTGGGCGTATGGATTAATCCGTCGACTTTGTGTGTGCACGTGCTCTTCTACGTGCACGGGATGTTCGTCGTCTTGACTGCCTTTCGTTTGTGCATTGCACCTGCGATAAGAGTGTTGTCTTGATGTGAGAAAGACACACACACGCACACTTTCATTCTTTTGTGCTAAAGAATGAACATAATCAAAATAACGAACGAACGAGCAACCAAAACAAATCGAGATGCACCTGGCGCCAACTTTGAATTGTCTATAAGCTCAACAACTTTTGCTGTCAATTTTTGTTTAGCTTCATGAAACTGAGCGTTGATGAAATGACGCTAACACTGACACAAATTCGACGACATTCGTTTGTGCGTTGTTGCACTTAATATGCAATCGATGGATCGATGGATGGATCGATTGCTAATGGAGAAGAAAAAGCGTCAAGTATAACGACACGAACAACTCGCGCTATTCAATCAAATAATAATAAGAAGCTAAATAAACGAACACGTGTCAAGTTGAGCGTATGTTTCGTTACGTGCATCATTCATTCGCACGATACACGACACACGCGAACAACAAGCAGCTCTTCAAATGGAATACTGCAAACAAAATCCTTGTACTTGGTTTGTTTGTTCACAATTGTTTTATTATTAGTTGTGTCATAGACGTTTAGTTGGGTTTTGTTTGGATTGCTTAGTTTAGTTTGATTTTGTTGTTCCTGACATCGATTTGTTCAATGTGTAATAATGCGACTCTCAATCAACTGGCTCTCAACTCATAGAGACGTGTAAGAACTCTTTTTTTGTTTGTTGCTATTGTTTTTTTTCTATTCGTGTGTGCCAGTTCAACACACAGAAACAAAGTTCAACGTTAGAGGGCGCTGTATTGCAGTGCTTGCGCATGAATGAACCACAGTGAGAGTACAGAGCGAATGAGCCTAGATTGCGTCAGACAATCGATCGACATGGCTAGTTAGCGAAACCAGCTCGCTTAGCAACGACAGTCGACAGACTCGATGCGCGTCAATTGTGATTATCGTCGAACGAGCTGTCTGTCGGTATGTGTGTGTGTGCGTGTGTGTGCGTGCGTGTATCGAGGGAGAGAGAAAGATTCCAAGTTGGCTAGCCAACCAATGAGTTCTGTCCAATAGTTTGTCGACTGTTTGTGAAACAACAGCAACGACATTGTGACAAACACTCTCGAGTTGGAGTTGGAGTTGGAGTTAGAGATCGTGAATTGAATTGAGTCAAGTCGAGTTTGTTCGTTCGTGATCAAATCTTGTGATTGTTCGTAACTAAACTTGATTTAGTTTATCGCTTGTCCGTCCGATGGCACGTTGAGTGTACGCTCAGTTCAAGTGCAAGCAGAAAGCAGAGCAATAACAGAAGCTAACAATAATGAGCTACAGTTAAAATCGAACTATAACTCGAACCGAATCAAACTTCAATCCAACGCTTGGGCGCTTGATCTTGAAACATTGGACATTAAACGCGCCCCCACGCGAACGATGTGCGTGTGGGCGTCCATTCGTCCGTCGGTCCGTTCGTCCGTTCGTCTGTTCGTCTGCTCGAGGATACAAACAGTGATTGAATCTTGTCGCACGTGCACAAATTGGTGAGCAAGTCGCTCACGCAGCTTGCACTTGCACGAAGCTTGTCCCGTTTGTCCATTTGCCCATCTGTGCGTCTGCTTGTCTGTGTGCAATGTTTTGATTGTGTGCGCTGATAAAGTTCCCACTGACTCACTATTGTTTCTCAGACTGTGAGAGTTGGCCAACAACTTGAGCCTACAAGTTTAAATGTCAGCATATGCGTAACACTCACATCGATCGAACGCATCACGAACGAACGTGCGTCAGGTGTTGTTTCGTTCTCACTTCCGGTCTTTGATATTCTACAGCACGTGGCCAGTGGTTCCAAGAACTCGAGCAACGTGATTTTGTTCAAGATTCAACTCGAGCTGAAACATGCGACGACGAATAGCTGACTACAAAGTTGCTAAAGTTTGTCGTGTTTCTTAGGATTCGAGTTCGAGTTCTCAAGATTCGAATTCACCTGATAGATCGAATGAACGAACGAACGAACGAACGAAAACTGAACAATCAGCTCTTTATTACAAGTGTAATAGTGAAGTGAAACTTGTGTTATTGTGTGTCAGCTCGACTTCAGTTCACTTCGATTGTTAGCTTGAGTGTGTGTGACTTGAAAAGAAACTCAAATCTACGAACACAACAGCAAGATGATTGCAATCAAATGATATTGAATGAAACAAAGAGTACAAGTGCTTTCCTAAACTGTCACACAGCTAAGAAAGCCTAAAGAGCCAACAGCAACAGAGTTCAAGCAACAAAAGCAAGAAGTGAGCTCACTAAAAGCTCTTGAGTTCAATTTTCTGTTTCTTACAAAATCGTACGATGTTGGGCCGAATCTTAACCTGAAATTGTGAAATATGTTCAGGTAGAGAAGAGAGAACTTCCATTGCAATAGCAACACAGATGGCAAACAAACGATGCAACTTTCATTATTTTGTTGCTTGTGTCAAACTGTGATGCTGTCAGAAGCTGAGCAAGTATTTCCGAACGACAGTCGAACGACAAATTCGTGAATTAGATCGTGCTTTGGCTAAAAAGCCAAAATCAAACGAACAATCCAATGAACGAAACAACTGGAAGAACGGGTAGCAAAACAGAGAGAGAGAGAGAGAGAGAGAGAAAGAGGGAGAGCGTAATAAATCGACAATGAAAGAATCCTGACATGAATGAGACTTACAGTCAGAGACAGCGAACGCACGGGCAAGCGAGCGAATTTGGCTCGGAAACAGAAGGCGCAAAAATGAGCTCAAGCGTAAAAATGTCACCGCGAATGCTTTCGCTCTCGTTTGTTTCGCTTGCCGTCGATGCGTTAGCTTGAGCTTCGTTTTTAGTTCTGTCGAATATCGTCGTGTGTGAACTGAGCAAGTGAGTGAGCGAGTGAAAAATAAATAAAAAAAAGAGTTGCCTTTGAATTTTGTCAACTTTGGTTCACAAGTCAAGTTCATTGAGCAACATTCAGTGATTACACATTCGCATTATGAGTTGATGTGCAGATTACATAATGTGACAGTCTCTCTTTATTATTATTATTATTATTATTATTGTTGTTGTTGTTGTCGCTACTGCTGCTGCTGCTGCTGCTGCTGCTACGAGACAAAGCACATAGCACTAATCATAATAAATGCTGATGGCAATAATAATAGTGTAAACAATTTGCTTGTGTTCGCTCACTCGTTCACACTCGTTGGCTCGTTCATTGTTGCCAGCACCTCATTTGTTTTGCGACACACAGTTTGTTGTGACGAGCCGACGAGTGTGCACGAGTCAGTCACTTGTGAGCTACTCGTGGCGACAGTGAATGGCACACAACGAGTCCATTTAGCCATTGAGTCGTTGCAAATGGCCGACGGCCCCTCGAGGCAGCAGTACCGACACACGCACACACGCACGCGAGAAATAACGCTTGGCGCTATATGATGCGCCAAGCAGTCAAGCAGCCAGTGATTGAAGCAACTCGTTGGCATGCGAGCCAAATCCTCGTTGAAATATCCGACCGAACTCAATAGCAAGCCAACTATCACAAACTTTAAACTTTCGCTTTCACTTTCACTTAAGTTGTGTGTTGGTGCGGGCAAAAAGCAAATGAGCGAGAAACTAAGCAGCAAAAATGAATGCAAAGTAAAATAAATGGAGATTTTGTCCAATCTCAAAATGTCAATTACAATCTCAAAATTGTGCTATTCATTGTCATTTTGTTGCTCATTATTGCACAACAGTTGCATGAGCAATGATTCTTATTTATTCTCACTATCTGCAATTGTAACTGCATTTCCAATTCAAGTTATAGCAAGCGTTAATAGACAACTTGCTCGTGCTTGTGCTTTTGTGTAATTAAAGCTAAACCAACAGCAAGCCAGCAAATGTTGAGTTGAACATTTTTTGTTATAATTTTTTTTATTTGTAATTTGTGCACATAAAAGTTTGCTAAAAGAGCAGCTAGTCAGCTTCATTGATACAATAAATTAAACAGTAAGCTCACACCGAACTAAATTGAACTGAACTGAATTGAACTAATCGAACTAAAGAATTAATCAGTCAGCACTCGCTATTGAGACTGACAGCAGAGAACGTCAGTCAGTCAGCAAAAACAAAAAGAGAACAAGAATATGATTACAAGTGCATCAGCAACTAACAAGTGAGAAAAGAGTACAGCAATTCAGCTGAATAGCTTTATTGTAGGCTCCAATGCTGACAATGCGCTGAATGGACAGACAGACAGGCCGATAGACAGTGAAAGAGAATAACAAACGAAAAAGGACGAAGAGGAGGAAGAAGAAACACGTGCTGCACGTGCAGCCCAGCAAGCACTCATTTTACGCTGTTAGCTGTGTGTGCAAGTCACAAACAACCAACCACACGCACACACGCATGACTCATTGTGTGTGCGTGTGGCTAGTTTCTGTGCGTGCTGGGATGAGCGTACAAACTCACTAATTGGATGTGAGAGACACATTTGCCGTTCATACGCGCTAACAAACAAACACATTCTCTACATTTGGTCATTCGCACGTCGTCGTGAGTTAAGAGTTGCTGATGGTGCTGTTGCGCAACACTCGTAATGTACTCGTAAATGTTATGATTGTTTTGGCTGTTGTTGCTTTGCAAATAACAAATGTTCAGCACACAAATTAAAACAAACGAATGAATGAGCGAACAAGTAGCTGCTCTCTCTCTCTCTCTCTCTCTCTCTCTCTCTCTCTCGCCCTCTGTGTGTTTTAGAATAGAAGGGGC